>VXBZ01009154.1:180741-221992 GCA_013399135.1 Heliornis fulica
GCTCTAGGGAACCTGCTTTGGCAGGGGGGGTTGGACTTAATGATCTCTTGAGGTCCCTTCCAACCCCTACAATTCTGTGATTCTGTGTTTCTGTGATTCTGTGATCCTTTTTATTCTTCAAGGATGATGAGCTCACAACTGATTTTATCTCCACTCTAGCCAAAAATGTTATGATGTTTATTTACAATTAAATACCCAGTCCAAGGCTTTGATCTATTTCTTTTCTACATTTGTCTGATATAGATTTCTTGAGAAGCACTATAACTATTAGTCTTATATATAAAAATTAATCTAAGTATAGATATGAAACTGAACTCTGAAAAATAAATTAAAAACTTAACTTCTATTAATATTACCAGTCTTGTAGTAAATAGTGTTAGTTAATCTATAAGACCAAACTCTATAAGACCAAAAAAAAAAAAAGGTCTCAACTTTAAAACATCTAGAGAACATTGCACTGCTAATTTAAAACACATTTTTTACTTCATTTTTGTCATGGTCCTATCATCAGAGTCTGTAATCTGAGGCAGTATGACTTGTAAGACTAAATTTATTGGTAAATTGGTGAGGACTTTAAAAATATGTAAGTTGCCAACTTGTTTTTTCCTATGTCTTGATGAATCACTGTTCATTAGCAAGTTGTTAAGATACTGTATGAAGAAACATTCAGATCAAAACTTTTATGGGAGTTTCTCTACCCATTAATTTATTTTGAAATCTGAGCTTGTCTGTTGTGGGAAAATATGACGCATTTAGATTTGCATAGATTTTGCACCCATGATAGAATTTAATGTAGTCTTTAAATTCTGCAAACAGAAAATCATCTTGCAACATCTCAGCTTAGGTTCTTCTTAGGATTGTTTTTTGTTGTTGTTTTGGTATTGTTTGTTGTTTATTTTTTAATTGGAATTATGTGCCTTATTTGTGCTGCTAGATAAAAATAGCAATCACATCTTCCTTTGAGCATAGAAATTTGAAAACAACAGTACCCATTCCAGAAAAATCTAACTAGAATCTAACTAGTCCCATCAAAGATGCTTTTTTTTTTCTTTTCTTTTTTTTTCTTTTTTTTTTTTTTTTATTACCATGAAAAGCATTGTAGGATCACATAATTTTCTTTCAGGACATGCAGTTCAGCCAAGATAAGTTCTTCTATTCATCATCAACACAAAACAGCAGTGAATATGAATCAGTGAATTAAATCTTATTAAATTCTAAAAGCTTTTATTCCAATAACATTTACACTGCAATTCTTAGTGCATAATCCAAAAGAAGTAGAATAATTGAATTGGTTTAGAGTGTCAGATACTTTGAAACTATATAAATATCACTAACATTGTCAGGATTTTGAAATTCAAGAAAGTGTCTGGATTCCCTTGGGATAAAAACATTAAAAATAAATTTGCCTGCTGATTTTTTAAAATGTTTTTTTTTTGTTTGTGTGTGTGTGTTTGTGAACAGTTTCCTATGCAAAGCTTATAATCTGGCTTCAAAACAACTCCACAAATTAAAAATCACAGAAACATATTGCTCCCATACATAGTTTTATACATTCAAAAAACAGGAATAAATATATTAAATTGATAATAACATTTAATTCTTCCAAAGAATATGGTATGAAACAGTTGTCTGCAATAGGCAGAGAAACATGGGGGGGGGGGGGTTGTTCAGTTTTAAACCACCGATAAAAAAAAATTTTGAATTGTTACTTATAATATTTAGTGTTTTTCAGGGCCTTGATCACATGCTAGGAATCCTGTCCTTGCCTCAGCCGGAAGACTCCCTAGGAACAAAGAAAGTCTACAAGAGGCGTGACCGAAAAGATTGAGATTCCCGGGCTTTATGCGTTAACCAATCAGGACCGAGTATTTGTTACGTAATCGGATAACTATAACCAATGATAAGTTCACCCTTGTCGGATGTTCCCGGCCACTGGGACCAAAGGATATATAAAGATGTGTGGGAGGGGAAATAAACGGATTTGAATCTGCACCACATTGATGTGTACTTTCACCCCGGTCCGTGCCGTAAAAGCGGGCTCCGGCAAGTGTTCTTTTTTTCTTTGCAACAGATCACTTTACTGAATTGCTTATACCAAACCATTCTTTAGTATCTTCTGAAGAGCTCAGAGAGAGATCCAAAACAAGCTTATATAACAAAATTGAAGGTAATTGGGATCTACATATGAAAGTCCAGAAAGTTGATCGCAATGCCCAGCTAACTACTTAGGTGCCTAATAGTCTGCAGGCAACCGAAGTTATACCAGAAAAATGTTAATGCCCATAGTTTGGCATTGATACATACTTAGAGGATCTGCTGTCTTGGCTGAGCCAGGCAGCTCAGGACTCCATCCAACCTTAAGTTGTTTATGCTTCATAAAACCAGTGTTGTTGGGCTTGAGGGCCAAAGGGACCTAAATGGATATATACAACCTTTGCACATTTAATATTCTCTGACAGGATAAGTCACAGTGACAATTATTTTCATTAAAAATGCTGCTCCTGGAGAAAGGGTTGCTGCCTACCTTTCTGATGTTAGTTTAGAGGTTACCACAAATGGCCACAGAATGCATCGTCTAGGTTCTTGACCATCTTTAGACTACAGAGCTAAAGCATTTACTTCAGAAAAGAGACCCTTTCAATGTTCCCATTGAAGATGTAGCACTTTTCACTTGAAATATAAGATTGAATAACCAAGTAAGATGTATAGATTTAAAGCCTAGATGATACCACATTTATTTTAATCTTCTATCAACACAAAGAGCAGTCACTGCACTCATCTCTTGTCTGTTCTAGGATTCAGTTCCATAAATGAATGGTCAACAAGGTTATTATCACTGGACAACTCTCAGCTTTTTCACATTAAACTAGAAAATAAGTGTGATGGTTTCACCCTGGTTGGAGGCCAGACTCCCACCAAAGTCCCTCTATCACTCCCCTCTTAGCTGGACAGAGGAGAAAATACATTTTGAGAGGCTTTGGAGTCAAAATAAGTACAGGGAGAAATCATTCTGCAATTAATGTCACGGGCAAAACAGACTCAACCCAGAAGAAAAGCAAGAAAACTCTCTAATTCATTACACTACACTACAGAAACACACAGAAAACAGAGCTCTGACAAACCACACCCCACCCCTCCCTTCTTTGCAGACTTCACTCTATTCATGATGTTTCTCTTCCCCACGATGGCACAGCAAGAAAGGGGGGGAAATAGGGCATGGAGGCTTCAGTCTTCGGTCATTTCCTCATGGAAGTTGGTCTCCTTCTTGCGGGGGGCAGCATTTCTCACACTCTTTCCCTGCACCAGCTTGGGGTGCCACTCACAGGAGACAGTCCTCCACGACCCCCTCCAAGTGAATCCTCTCCCACAGGGCCTTGGCTCTTCACCAACTGCCCCAGTGTGGGTCACTTCTATAAACTCATGAAATGTCTCTCGGTCTCTCAGTCCCAGACTGCTGGCGCCAGCCTGGCCCTCCACAGAGTTACAAGCACCTGCAGCAAACCTGCTCCAGAGTGGGCCTCCTCCTGTCTCTCTCTGCCTCATCTCTCTCCGCGGGCTGCAGGTGCTTCCAGGGGCTTGCTCCAATGTAGGTCACAGATTCTTCCCTATTCCTCCACCTGCTCCATGGTGGGCTCCTGCCTGGCCCAGGTACCTCTCCATGGGCTACAAGTGGGGTGTATTTGTCCTCCATGGGCTGTGGGGTGACAGCCACTTCACCAGGGTATTCTCCACGGGCTGCAGGGAATCTTCTCTCAGCGCCTCCTCCTCCCCCCCTTCACTGACCTTTGTGTCTGCAGAGCTTCTTACATCTTCTCACTCCCTTCTCCAGTGGCAAAATGTGGCTGTTTGCGTTTTTCTCTCTCTAAAATATGATTCCCAGAGGTGCTGTGACTGGCACTGATTGGCCCGGACGGCCTTGTTGGCAACAGGGTTTGGGAGTTTGGCCTTGGAAGCACAGCTGAGATTTTCTTTGTTGGACCCTTAAATTTCCAGCTGCTTCTTAAAGAAGCCACGTTGCAAACCCACCACAATAAGTGATTTAAAATAGTAATTTATGGTAAGTAATTACAAGTAAGAATGAGGTTTTGATGTGATGCCTTTAACAGAGAAGTTCTTGCTCAAAAACTGATAAATGGTCAAGATAGAAATTCTTATACATTATTTCTTAATGTATTTCCTAATTGGGGAAAATCTCATTTATGTAACATAAACATAGTACCATTTGCACAGTCTAATCATATAAATATTGTAGCAATGAAATGGGGTCTCTGCTTCAATTACCTTTTTGCTTGTATTTGTACTACTATTTTTATTGCATTCAAGATATCCATTAGGAAGCAAAATGATCAAGCAATGATCTAGTAATATAGTCACACAGAGATATCTGTGGGAAATATAATTGTGGTACAACATGTCAGATAATCTGTGGCCTGATATACCATCTGCTAGGAAACTTAATGATCCAACGCCGCATTGCAGGTAGACCTGAGGCAGTCTTCAAGACTCTTTCCTTAGTCCATGAAGAAAAATTTGTCCTGTTTACAATCAGATTAATCTCATTTTGCTGCTGATTTCTACATAGAGGGACTGAAAAAAAAAACCCCAAAAACCAAAACCCGTTTCTTGCAAGTAAATTTGAACCACTCTGGAATGATAAACTCATTACCAATAAATCTGAGCCCAGTTGTCTAGTCTCTTGCAGGTGTGGACAAAAGCCTATTGGTATCTTCCATGTAAAAGTCTTTATTGTATCCTATAATTCTCATGCAATTTAATCCTCTTACAGCAAATAATGAAGTATCTTCTTCAGACAGCTTGTAGCAAAACAATGAGGTGAAATTTGTACAATATTTACACCTGCATGTTTAAGGAGCTTTTTTCACATCATCCTTGATTTGTCCTCACCTAAAATTAAAATAATGTATCAGCACTGACTGTTTATTCTTGCACTGAGATTTTAAGGTCTTACAAACTACCCTCTGTTGTTGGCAGATAATACTGTTCAGTATGTTTCTCTTTCTCAGTGTTTAGCAATCTTAAGACATGGGCTGGTAGCCTGGGGAGTGTTTTGTCTGGCACCAAAATATTCAATGTATTGCCGTAAGCAGGCTGCAAACCTCATTGTTAGAAAATTCATCCTTCCAGCAACAGTTGTTAACATAGGTCATCATAAACATTTTTCCAGTTAAGAAGGGAAGACCTGGATTTGTTAACAAGGCTCCTCACAGTGCCTTTCTTCTGTACACTTCCTTCAGAAAGCTTTTTGACAACTAGTGAACAAAATCTGTTTCTTGATGTAGAAAATCTTAATCACCAGCATTTGTCCTGTTGGAATATCGCCACTGTAGTCATCAGGAAAGGAAGCTGTGAACTTATCATAAAGACCAGGGACTGGAAGTATGCCTCTACTCCATGTCTTGTGATATGGAAAGAAATCATGACATTTTATTTATAAACAAATGTGCAGTATATCAAGATGATATGTACAGCTCAACCAGGAGACAAAGCATTCTAATCCTAGAATGAGGAATGAACCATAGAAAAATATTCATTTACACAAGATGAAGTTATCTAACCTATAAACTAATGCCAGATGGCTTAAATGCTCTCCAGAGATCACCTGTTCTTCTCTCTGAAAATCAAGTGCCAAGGAAAAAACGACTGTTAACTTTTCATTCTCATGTATATAATTCAACCCTGCCTTAAAACACACCATTTTGCTGTGAAAATTGAATTAAATTCAATTTTCACAGCAAAATGGTGTGTTTAATTGAATTGTGTGTTTAATTTAATTTAATTGAATAAAATTCAATTTTCATTTGTAAATCTAGTCTCGAATTCCTGCCATGGCAAGACCTTAAAAATCAAACAATTTGTAGAGAACTAGTATGCTGACCACATCACAAAGCTGTTAAAGAACAGCTGAACAAGTAATGTTGATTTTTTTCATGTTCCTTTTAAAATCAAATTCACTCAATACTTGTTGAGAATGCACTTGGGTAAAAAGAAAAAAAAAAGAGAAAAAGTGAAATTCATAAGTTCTTCAAAGACTCTTCAGCTGATTTTGAAGAAGCTGTTACAAAATAAAAGGGAAAAGATCTAATATTATATTATACATTGACAAAGAACCATAATTTCTTTTCTCATACCACTGTCACTGAGGAACAACTTAACTTGATTAAGTTTTAAATATTATGATTTGACTGGGTAAATTTGACTATATGTTAGTGACTGAAATGTCATTTGGGGTCCCTTACTGCTGGAAAACTGCTGATCAGGGTGGAAGCTAAGGTATAATTCATCTCATTCTTATTAAAGCACTACATCTGGTCAACACTTAAACCTAAACTTCAGTGGATATAGTGACTAGACCTCTGATGTCTATAATGGGGAAAATAGGCAACCAAGTCCAAATAAAGGCATCTATTGATACCTAGGTTTGACTGAAGAAAATCTTGCCCGTAAGTGAATCTGAATTCATATATCCTTTTCTTGCCATGATAAAATAATTAAATTAAAGTAATTGTGTAATAGAATCTACGCATTATTTCCCTATTTCAGCATTTGTTTCACAGAATATTAGGAGCTGGAAGAGACCTTGAAAGATCCTCCAGTCCATTTCTCTTGTCCTGCCATTAAAAAAAAAATGTCTCATGGAAGACCATAGGATCACAGAATCATAGAACCTCCTGAGTTGGAAGGGACCCATAAGGATCATCAGATCCAACTCCTGGCTCCATACAGGGCCAGCCAAGTCAGAGCATGGGACTCTGCATCATTCAGATGCTTCTTGAACTCAGTCAAGCTCATTGCTGTGACCACTTTCCTGGGGAGATTGTTCCAGTTCTCAACCATCACCTCAGTAAAGAACCTCTTCCTAATATCTAACCTAAAGCTCCCCTGTCACAGCTTCATACTATTCCCTTGGGTTCACTGATCACCGAAGAGAGGAGACCAGTGCCTTCCCCTTTGCTCCCCCTTGTCAGGAATCCTCAGACCATAATGAGGTCTCCCCTCAACTGTCTTCTTCTCCAGGCTGAACAAACCAAGGCACTTCAGCCTCTCCTCCTAAGACTTCCCATCCACACCCTTCACCATCCTTGTTGCCCTCCTCTGGACACTCTCCAAGAGTTTTATGTTCCTCTTGTACTATGGCACCCAAAACTGCACCCAGTGCTCAAGGAGAGGCCACACCAGTGCAGTGCAGAGTGGGACAATTCCCTCCCTGGACTGGCTGGCAATGCCATGCTTGATGCACCCCAGGATATGGTTGGCTCTCCTGGTTGCCTAGACACACTGCTGGCTGATGTTTAACTTGTTGTAAACATGATTAGGAACCCAATGCAGGTAGCAGAATAAAATTCTTGATTTTCTGAAGGTTCAGACCTGCAAAGTGCATGCCTATCCTAACTGTTTCAGGGACATCCTAACTGTTTCAGGGACATTCACTGATTTTTTTTTTTCCAGTTTTGGAGATCAAGCCACTTCTGTTTGGGTAACTGTCTTTTAACTAGGGATTTATTTACCATTTCTAATTTTAGGCATTCATGTATAAAAAATTTGGACACAAATCCTGATTTAGTAACCTAAATACCATTTTAAGTATTAATGCACTGATTTACTTACTGCAGTAAAAAGGCATCTGATGTGGTGAAGTCTGAAATCTGGTTCTTTAATGCCAATGGAGCAGCAAGATAGAGCCAGACTTTTATGTTTATGAAACAATAAGACAACTGATAGGAGCTCTGCTTTTTCTAGGAAAAACAGTCAAGCAACTGCAGTAAGCAATTCCTTTTACTAATTCTTTTAAGAAACAAATTATCTTAAGTACATGAGATTTTTATTACAGTATTTTTAAAGAGTTCATTTAAAACTGACATGCTGTGCTGCTCTTTGGCTTTTTTTTTTTTTTTAATGGTAGTTTATCTTTAGTTGAATTCAAATCCATTTACTAGCAAGGGAATTGAGACACAAAATACAGCCAATGTGCCCTGACTTTAAACATCTGTTAGGGATTGTTTTATAGTGTTCCAATGAAAAACTCCATGCCTTGAGGAAAAGACACCTTCCACATAAACAACATTTTTATTCTATTTACAGATGAAAGGATAATAGGAACTGATTCAGCAGTGTGGTGTGCACTGGTTGAATTTCTCAGAATTCTGAGGATGCTGACAGCTCTTTTTGTCCCTGTCCAGCACCTCCTGGGCCTCATTCCACCCTACTCATCAACACTAGGAGTGTCGGTTTCCAGCTCTGTCCATTTTCCCTGAGACCTCTTGGTCCTATACTGTAGTTCACTTCCCAGGCCCTTCTCCTTTTGCTCTCATCTTTGCTCAAGGAAGGTTACAAGACCTGGTTTATCCCTTGTCATGTCAGGGGCTGTCAATGGATCCTGTTACCAGTCACTGTCTTTCCCACCGCTCCTTTCAGTGCCCTCAGGACAGTGCATCAAGGATGAGAGTACAGCCTGAGTGAGGTCACTCTCAGTGCCTGTCTTGGCCCCCTTTGTGGGGCAGGTTGTCCCTCAGGTCTCCATCACACTCCAATAATGAGTGTGTCTGTGACATGGAGAACCACTCCTGCACATCAAGCATTAATACTCCTTTGGATCCTTCAAACAATGCCATGTTTGATTAATTCTGTGACAAAAATAATGTTTTTAAGAAAAACGTTTACAGGTATATTACTGACATTTTCTGAAAAGAAAAACAAGCAGGCAAAACAGTGATGGTTCATTTAACTATGTTTTGCTATTATGATGAAATGCAATTACAGCTCAGGTGTCAGTGTTCAGTTGTCATTCACTACAGCCGAATTCATAGTGGTAAAACTTGTCATACACATTACAAAGCTTTAGATTAGTATCTTTCCCAGCTGAAATAGCTTAATTTTTAAAGTAAATTATTTCTTTTTTTTTCCTTATGCCAATATATAAAAAAAACCCCAAAAAACCCAAAAAAACAAAATGAAAAAAAACCCCAAAAAAACCCCAAACACAACAAACACACACCCCCCAAACCCCCAAACCAGGACAAATTATTTCTTAGGAAACTCAATTTAGTTGCTAAATTATCTTACTAAAATTCCATGTCTCCATATGTTTTGGGTTTTCTTGCCAAAGCTTTGGTAGTGGAAGGCTGCAGAGATGACTTTTGCCAGAAGCTGCTAGAAGCTTCCCCCAGGTCAGAACAGATCTAATGCCAGCTGGCTCCAAGACACACCTTCTGTTGGCCAAGGAGAAGCCAATAAATGATGGTGATAGCACATCTATGATAACATTTAAGAAAGGAGAAAAAGCCTGCCACCCACTGGGGGTGGGTTTTGCAGTGAGAAATTTCACAGACTCCAAGGTTAGTGGAGGAAGGAGATGAGGTGTTCTAGGTGCAGAGATGTCTATGCAGCCCATGGAGAAGACCATGGTGAGGCAAGTGGTCTCCCTGCCGCCCACAGAGGATGATGGGGTGTAAAGATTCTGCCTGCAGCCTGTGGAGCACCCCACACCAGAGCAAGTGGATAAATCTGAGGAAGGCTGTGATCCTGTGTGAAACTCAACCTCAAGTAAGTTTTGTGGAGAGAGGAGCCCATGCTGGAGCAGGTTTGCTGGCAGGACCTGTGACCCTGTGCATCTGGTCCTGAAACCCTACACTAGGTGAAGGGACCCACGTTGGGGCAGTTTGTGAAGAACTGAAGCCCCCATGGGAGGGACTGATGCTGGAGAGGTTTGTGGAGGACTGTCTTCTTCTTTGTGAGGGACCCCACAGTGACAGAGACAATGTGTGATGAACTGACACCAACTCCCCATTCCTCATCCCTCTGTGCTTCTGGGGTGGAGGAGGGAGAGAATTTGGGAGTAAATTTGAGCCTGGGAAGAAGGGAGGACAGAAGGGAAGTGTTTCTATGATTTAGGTTTTATTTTTCATTATCCTACTCTGATTTCCTTGGTAGTAAATTAGATTAAATTTTTCTAAGCTGAGTCTGTTTTGCCTGTGAATATTTAGTGAATTATTTCCCTCTGTCTTTATCTTGACCCATGACCCTTTCATTAAATTTTCTCTCCTCTGTACACTTGAGGAGGGGGAATGATAGATAAGCTGTGGTGGGTACCTGACCTCCAGCCAGGGTCAACCTACCACACCATATTTTCTGTCACTGGCAGATATTAAAAAAACTTCGCAGAGATATAAAATTTTATGAGATAAATATTTGCTGGTGTTTCTGGTTCACCTGGAAAAGAGATGGAATGGAAGAAGTGATTCAGTAGTTGAAGACACATATGATTAAATACAAATCCGTTATCTTATTCAATCTCCCAACCATACCTTCTTTGTAAGTATGCAATCTATCAAAGCACGGATTGTCCAGGTCCTTAAAATACCCACTACTGGAAATACTGTAATTGCCCTGGCTCCAAGATATAATGAGTTGCAATAAGATCATCACAAAAGGAAGGGTAATTTGGTGCTGAGAATGATGTCTTTGGCTGGACATGACTTCCAGTCTCCAGATAAATCAAAACCAAGCGGTCTTGTGTTTTTGCCTATTCATTTGTAATTGATTTTTTTCTGTTCTAAGAAATAAAACACACCATCAGGAAAAAAAATAAAAATTGAGTTTACCTGTATCTAACTCTTCCTTGGATGATCAGCTTGTCAGATAGTCCTGCTGAAATTGTTATGTGTTTTAAAAGATGGCCCTGGGGGCATTTAAACAAGAAAATTAAGATCCAACAAGCAGCCTTACAGAGGATGTAGTAAAGCAGGACAGAAGGAGAACCAAGGAGCAAAGGAAAAATCTCTCACTAAGCTAAGGATTTTCTGCTTCTCCACCCAAAACCTGTACAAACCATCAAATATATAAAACATGTTGTAGGAAAACATCAGTGGATATGTGGTAAATCTGATTAATGCCCAGTGTTAGGCCTTAGTTTGCTGGATAGATTTGAGATAGATTCCAGCATTTCTGTAAACATTATTCTAAAGGAGAACTTAATTGTCTGAGATTTCACTTGCTATTTCAGTTTATTAATTAATTTTAATTTTATTTTATTTTTAGATTTTGCTCAATGGGATAAGCTTAAAAGAGGTAATATTATTTCCATAGTTGCTATTGTAACTAAGCCAGCATTTTTAATATTGCTTAGAAGAGAACCATGTGTATAGCCATTATTCTCCTATATATTTTCACATTATTTTGGAGTTATTTGTCCTCTTTTAGCTTTTCTACTGCATTCCTCATTGTCCAGACCAATTATGCCTTGTTCTGAGCAGAAGTCTAATAACAATAGAGAATATGGTCTTATCTCAAAGAAAAAAAATAAAAATTAAAGCTCAAATAATTCAGAAAAGGAAACTTAATAAAAAAGAATGGAACTTTGTTGCCTTAGTTCAAATTTTTACAATGATACATTTAGAATGTAAGAACACCTTATAAATAACACTCTGAATAGGCATTTGGATAGTGACAGAGATTAATGCAAAGAAATCAGATTGTAAATCAGTCTCCAAAGAAAAATCACCACCTCTGTATTATAGATATTATTTCCTTCTCCTTTTCTCCCACTGATTTAATGTTGCATACAGATCTCATCAATTATTAAACACAGACCATCTGCAGTCGTAGACCTGCATTGCGTGAGTCTTTAATGGCAAATTAAAACTGTTTGATGATGTAGGTAATTGTGTTCTTGAAACTTGTAACCTTGTTGAGCCAAATGTTAGAAGATCATTTGATCTATCTCCAGTTTAAGCAATAGATGATGTTATGAATTGTGACTACACCTAAGAGCAGTTAGTTATTGAATCCTTAACTTTGTAAGCAGAATCATGGAGCTTCTAAGCACCGTCAGTATTTGCTGTGGTTGGTTTGTGAGCTGTATCTTGTATACTGCGTACTTTCTTTATGGCATTTGTATCTGAACATATCAAAGACACTAACAAATGTTACTAGTGCTGCAACTTTTTAATGAAGATTGTAATAATTCTCAGGAAGATGTGATTTATTTTCTTTTTGTTTATTTTCCAATAGAGGATGGAGATCGAATGTTTAACAAGCTGTCCAAAATTGCATAGGAAACCAATCCAGACTTAGATAATCTTAAAAGATCTATTCATTGTCTAACAATAATTCTGATCTTTAAAACTACTGTAAATTTACTAATGATTAAGAAAGATTAATAATATAAATAAGCTCTCAGTTTTATGATTCTAATTCTTCTTTTTCTGTTTGTACTGCATTTTTACTGGTGAAGAAAATGTGGCAGCCAAAAGGGTGACTTTTAAAAGGCTGAAGCCTTACCCTGTTGCTCCTCCTGAAGCCAAAGAAATTTTATTACATTCTTTCATAGGAACATATTTGAACAAGTGATGAATATTTTTTAAATTTTACTTATAGCCTTTATCAAATGTACAGTGATCTGGATTGCAAAAGTGCTAAAATATAACACTGATTTTAAGAAAAGAAAACCCACAAAAAATCACTGCACGGACACAAACCCCAAATACATAATTTCAAGATCTTAATGAAAAAAAATTACAGAATTTAACATTTACAGAGGTTTTAAGTTCACTGCATATAAGGAAATTCTCAATATTTGGAAAGACTAATAGACTCCAAGTTATTCCATCTGATCTAGTTAAAGCGGAGGTTGCACTTACTGCAGGGGTTTGGGCTAGATGAACTTTAAAGGTGACTTTCAACTGAATGTGTTCTATGATACTATGAATTGGTCCAAGAAAGGGAGCTTGCTTTAATGGTCAACAAGGAAAAAAAAAAAAAAGACACAATTCCAGTGATAAATAAGTGACATTATTTATTCTACTGTAGAGTTCTTTTAATACCTGAGAGTATGTGACAAAACCCAGCCTTGTTATTTTGAACTGTATTTCCTTCACGTACTTCAAAATTGAAGTACTTTCTATTTCTATGGGTCTATATGTTGTCAGAAGCCAGGTTATGGTAATAGGGAAAGAGAAGGGGGAGTTTTACCAGTACTAGAAAAAAACACAAGGAAATTAATATTTTTGTTACAGAAATAACAACAACAATAATGATAGTAGTAGTGTAATAATATTAATGTTCTTGAAAAGGTACTATTATTTTCTTAAAACTGAAAACTTTCCATGAAATTTATAGCAATCGTGCTGAATGAAATAATGCATTAAAGTCACTGAAGCTACATTAGAGGTTAATTTGCTTCATTTCTAATTCTTTAACTTTTTTCTCTTCTACATTAGTTTTTTTCTGATCTAAAAATAAGTAATTTCAGGAAAGATTTAGTCTTTTATTACAAAAAATAAAAATAAAAAATAAAAATCAACCTATTGAAATGCTACTATATTGTATTATATATATATATACTCATATTTTACAGTGCTTAATAGTGTATGAAATCTGTCTCTTCTATTTATTCATTAAAAAAGTAAAGTGTTTATTTCTTTTGGAATGCCATTTCAAATAATAACATAACTGCAGTAACATCCATAGCATGCTTGTGCTCACACAAAAATAAACCTTGGTAATTTTTATTTTCAGTAGATGTAGTTTGGAAGTCCAAAAGAAAATTTAGCTTGGGTTATGCTATTATTTATCTGCTTGTTTTGAGATTTTTTTTTCCTTTCTCTCCCATTTTTGCCCCAAACAGGAAAATCTATAATCCAATGTAAGTAAGAGCTTCAGATACAATTCACTGAAGAAAATTTGCCATCCAAGCTTGAAGAAAAACCTCTGTTATCCAGTTAAAATTTTTTTCTTTGTCTTTTAAAAATCTACATTTGCATTTCTATTATAAAAATTTCAACAAATCTAGTAAACAACTGAAAACAGAAAGTTTTATTCTTGTTAGTAACTCTAGTTTGTTTTCTCTCTTCTGTTTTGTTCTAGTCATAGATCCTCTATTGCTTTGTTCAAGCTCTAGTGATTTAATTTCAGCTTTTTTTGTTATTCCCTTGATAATGATTTTTCCTTTAGCTCAGTTTTTTTGCTTGCACTTTTTTTTTTTCCTAGACTTGATATTTTCTTCCCCCATCAAAAAATCTCAGAGAAGTCCTCAGGCCCTAGTATCCTAATTAAAGCTGTGTATTGATGTGCTACTTAGTTTGCTTTAGTAGTACATCAATAAAGAAGAGAGCAGGTTAGAAGGCAATGTCTCCCAGAGCATTCTGCTGTATTTTCTATTGATTTAAGCTACTTTTCATGGAGTAACTTTGTACTTCATAGTGCAAGATATCTTATACTCTATCTGGAGCCATTAGTATGATCTGGATTTCAAACATATGGACAAAATTCTGGCCACTCTTGCAATGGGAGAATGCAGGCATGAGAAGCATACAGGCAATCCTGCCTCTCTTTTCCTTTTTTGGAGGCAGCCATAATCTTGTATACAAGGAAATTGTCTTCTTAAGACACGTGGAAATAAACCCACAACACAACCCCTTTGCATTTTATGGGTTGTCGAGAATATAGTATTAAATAATGGTCTATTCTCTACATTATTATAGCAATAAATGTGGGATGCATTCCTCTAAGATCTGAGTGAAGGGATGGAAAGAACTCTGAACAGGTAATGGCATACTGCCCACACTTAAATTGATAGTAGTACTGTGCTAGACCACAGTTTTGCTCCTGGTTGCCTCCTCCATGTGACCTAGATCTAGTCAGGACAGAGCTGACTCCCCCTTTTTGGAAAATAAAAACAAGCCACAGGCAAAACAGTGTCAGATAATGAGAAGTACAACCAGATTTTAAGCTACCAACACCCCCACACTGCAACTTTCGTTGCAGGCTCAACTTTATTAATGATCTTTCCTCCCCAGGATGGCATTGGAGCGGGAGGGAATGGGGGCTTCGGTCAGTTCCTCACGAGCTGTTTTCATTCAGAGTTGGGGAATGTTCCTCACACCCTTCCTCTGCTTCAGTGTGGGGTCCCACCCATGGGAAACAGTGGGAGTCAGGTTTCTTGTGATTTCTCCCCATTTCTCAGTACCTTCCTCCTGAAGGAGGACAGGACAGAAACCCCTCTTAGAATTCAATTGAATCAATGTTGCAGAAGCCAGGACAGGAGAAGCTTCTATCTCATCGCTTTTTCCAAATCAGATGATGTTTTCCCAAAAGTGGGGTCATTTACCTGGTGTGCAGTACTCCGGTATACACACAGAGCATAGGTGTTTGATTTATGCCATGTCTGCAGAGATGGATGCTAGGTGGTAATTCCACAAAGCTGGCAGACTGGCACACAGAATCTACAATGTATTTATCTTGTTACAGGATTAGAAAAAAAATCCAAATTTATGCTAATTGGTGAGTAAACACCGCATCATCTACTATTGGTCAAGCATACTTAAATTAGCACCATGCTACTTGAAGATATGGGGGGGATAATTTGCATAATCTTTTAATTGGGTCTCTGGTGGCTAACTCCCCTGCCACCTTTATCTTTCCCCTAGTTATTGCTGATTTTTTATTTTTGTTGACTTCAGGTCACGCTGGCACCTTCTGGGGCAGGATGTTTCCTCCTCAGCAGTCCTTTCAGATCTTCCTCAGGGATACTTTTTAGTCCTTTGGCTCATCTTCAAAGATAGAGTCGTTAGCAGAGCAAGGTAGTAATTTAAACCAAAAAGTGTCTAAGCACTAAGCCAAACACATTTCTGTACCTGTGAGGTGGAAAATTTTACTTTATAGATATCAATGAGAACAAACTGCTAGATCTGAATTCTGGTACCTGCAGCTCCAGAATCCAGACTCTAGCAATTGGTGTCAGGTTTGCATATGGGGTAGCATCTCTCTGATTTCTCTGTTCTTTTTATTTTCTCATATCCACTGCAGCTGGTACTCTGCAGTACAGGCAAATAGATGTATTAGAATAAATTGAGTGGAAGATAGGTTTCTGGTGAAGAGGAAGAAAAGATGGGACCACAGATATAAGAGCTGGGATTAGACACATTACAGTATGGGAAAGCCTATATAACTCTTCATATTAAGAAAAGAATATCTGTCACTTTAATCTCACCGCTCAGCTTTGTGTCATCTGCAGACTTGCTAAGGGTGCACTCAATCCCTCTGTCAATATCGTTAATAAAGATATTAAACAAGCCCAGTCCCAGCACAGACTCCTGAGGAACACCAGTCATCATCATCTTTCATCTGGACATTGAGCCATTGACCACCATGTGACCATCCAGCCAATTCCTTATCCACTGAAAAGTCTGCCCATCAAATCCATATCTCTCCAACTTAGAGAGAAGGATGGTGTGAGGGACTGTGCCAAAGGCCTTACAGAAATCCATATATATGACATCCGTAGATCTTCCCTTGTCCACTGGTGCAGTCACTCCATTGTAGAAAGCCACAGATTGGTCAGGCAGGACTTGCCTCTAGTAAAGCCATGCTGACTGTCCTCCACATGCCTCAGCATAGCTTCTAGGAGGATCTGTTCCATGATCTTCCAGGCACAGAGGTGAGGTTGACAGGTCGGTAGTCCCCAGGGTCCTCCTTCCTACCCTTTTAAAAATGACTGCAATTGTCCTTTCAGTCACTAGGGACTCCACCTGACTGCCACGACTTTTCAAATATCATGGACAGTGGCTGGGCACCTACATCAGCCTATTCCTCCAGGACTCTGGGATGTATCTCATCAGGTCCCATGGAATTATATGCATTCAAGTGAACTTGATATCAAGCTCAGATAGATCTAGCAGTTTGGATTAAGCCCAATAAGGAATTCTGTTACAGAAATGATCACTCCATCTGGCATATACAGGTTGCTTTGAGATAGAAGTAAAAAATATTTCCCAGAGTGGAATAACCTGAGGAATAACAGAGGATACCTATATAAATAGTATTCTGACAGTCCTTTTAGTAATTGAGTAAAAGATGCTGCATTCAATCAGCCTGTTTTAGAAAGACTGTGATAAAACAGTTCTATAGGTTTATTTTGAGGGAGGTGGTCATATCAGAGAGGTAATTTCTGCTCGATGGGCAAGTCCTTTCCCCGCAATATATACCCTCACATCTCTTCACTGAAGACTCTGCTGATTTCTTAACTGTAGTTGCTCTCTTAAAATGTGGATGAAGTAACTTATGCTGATTTTTTAGCTATTTGGTAACTAAGTTGTTATTGGAACATGATCTTTCCATTAACTTCAGATTCATTACTAAAATTGTGAAGATGCTTTTATAAATAACACATGAATCTACATAGCAAAATTGTGCTTCTGAACATCTCTTCTGCCAGTACTTTTTCCACACTGAGAGTGCATTTATGGAAGTTCATTTTAGCAGAATATATGAAATACAGATTTGACTAGGAGACTGATTGGATTAGGAGCTCAGCTGGATACTTTGTACAGCATATTTATGGTTGTCTAGCTAGGGACAGTGATTCCAAAATTTATTCCAGTATCTGTATTTTAAGGTTCCCAATCAAGAATGACTTATCGTCCTCTGTAAGGTCAATTTCCTCAGTAGTGAAGATACCCATGGGAAAACTGTAATATAGTGGGACTATTTATAATGGTGACACAGTAATTTGTAAAAGTAATCTTTCCTTATATAGTAGCAACAGAGATACTCAGGATTTTACTGAAGTAAATGCATGGAAAATGCACTGAAATCATCCAGTGGCTCCCTGCATAAACCTACTCATCTATTTGTTATGGAAGAGGAGGATATACAAACAGTCCAAATGGTAGATTTTCTGAATGTTGCTGATCACAAATTTTAAGTTATTAATTATTTCTGTAGTAGAAAAAAATTCCAAATCTTTTGGACATGATTCACCAGCTTTGGTTCATTTTTTACTCTCTAAAATGTTCCTATGTTAGACTATTTAGGAGATATATTATATTTCAAGTTGACCATGGATAGCACTGTTTAAACACAGTGATGTCATCAAGGAGAACTCACCATCATTAATTTGACCTGTTTCAAATATTAGACTCTTCTTGCTTTACTAGTAACTTCTACAATTTTTTTTTTTTTTTAAACAGACACTGTGATGTGCCTTCTGAGGTGAATATCAAATTATGTTAGATGTTCTGTATGGTCTTGGGAGAGGAGTAAACAGTCTTTCATGCTTACGGTAAATTCCAAATACAAACTCTTATCCAGATCTAAGCCTAGCTGGATGGTCTGTGCTGTATTTATTTATTCACTTTATTTATTTAAATAAGGATATCACATAAAATTGACAAAAAATTTTGATCAAAAATTTGTCTTTTTAAAAATGTTATAAGGAAAATCTGGAATCAATGTGAGAGGAAAGAGGACTGGAAAACCTTTATATCTGTTAGCAGGATGCCTTGGAAGTAAAACAAAGGTTAAATATAGGATTGTGGTTATGTTTTGAACAGTTTATAAATAAAACAGAGCTTCAATGGTTCCTGAAAGTACAATTGATTATTAGAATAACTAGAATGCTAGATACTAGAATACTGTAGATAGATACTGGTAGACAGAGATGTTTTTAAGAGTGATAAAAAAGACTATATATATCATAGGTACATAAAAATTTGTCTACAGATTTTATGGAAGAAATGTTATGACAAATATTAATATAATTTCTACTATTTTACTGTGTTCTGTGTTAAATATACAATAGAAAATAACAGAAATTAAAGAAACTCCATGCATGTTTATGTGTGTGCATATATATCTGTAAGGATATATGTATATACACATCTGAATATACATCATGGCTAAAACATCTTGCATTGTAGACAACACTGCAATTGAGAGGGTAACTAAGAATTGGATTATTGGTGTTATCAGTATAATAACTCTTTCAGATGCTATGTAATGCATATGTATATGTAACTCCAGAAACCTTACTTGAAATCAAGTTATTAGAAAAATGAAAATTGTGTATTCAACATTAATATGTGGTATATGTTGTCCAGTGCCTTGTGACCTATAAAATTTGTGAATACAAACCATGAGTAAACATATTACTTCTATATATAAATATTTTCCATGGATAATCCATTCAGTCTTGTTAAAACTTCAATTTGAGGTCCTCAAGTTTAATCTTAAGAAGGACTCATTGATAAAACAAAAGAAAAAATAAAGGATTCCTTCTATGTCCTAAATTCCAAGACTTTATGTCTGTTCTCAGGAAAACAAGCAAGAAAACAAAGTCTTCACAAGTTTCCATTGTTTATTTCCTCTATTTTCAACAAATATTTGGGTTAACAACTTGAACATTATGTATTGTTCCAGTGCAACTGGATCTTTGAAAATCAGAGCTTGAAATGGAATTTGTTTCACTCTTTTTTATGTAGTTGTTGGAAAATATAAAAGTTGCATTTTTTTAGTTTTGCGGTTGAGTGGAATGAGACATTTTGAGTTTACTGGAGAGAAGATGAACCATTTCCTATTTTTTTAATTTGTTTTTGGAAATAGGTATTTCTTGTGTTTTAGAATAGTAAGATAATATGAAACAGTAATTGAAAATAGCCCAAATTAAAACTATGTTTTGGGTTTTTTTTTTTTTTTAGACAAGCAACACTTCAGTTCTTTCATTTAAGAATTTTAATGTGACAAAAACCTCATTTTTTTGAGACATTTTACTCTCCACTCTCATACTTCTCTCTCCTCTCACTTCAAATTGACACCAGTGCATGAAGCTAAAGATAACTAAAGCTTGAGTATACTCACTAGGCTCTCCTCGGTGATCCCTACAAAATGGACCTAGAGGAACGAATTTAACCTAAAGAGGAAGGTATTAATTAATTAGAAATTAATTAGAAATTGACATAAATGTACTCAGTACTTAACTTACTTGCATGGAAACCGTTATCTACGTCAAAGGGATAAGCAAATTATGAAAGCACACCTCTAAACTATTTTGTCAGTGGTTCTTAAAATTACACTTTCCGTTCATTAGCTTTTAACCCAGCAATACTCCAATTGGCAAACTGTGTATGGGCTCTATTCTGTCTCTAGTCACATTTGACAAAATTGTCCTGACCACAGAGAACTACATTTGCCACAGTTGTAATTAAGATGAAGCTCTCACCTTGATTAGCACTAAGTATATCGAATTACATAAACTACCTAGTGCCTGTTTTTGCTGGTAGCTCTCCTAATATAAGACAAATGTTAATCAAATATTTTTAATTTTACATAGCAAATGATTTTTTACAGCTTCTAAATTTCTAGCAAAAAAGCTCATTACTCGTATCCAAATTAGACAATGGACAAAATGATGGTTGGCCTAAGGCAACACTAAATACTGTGAAGTCTGAAACTTCATGCCAGACTTGCATTACTTCCACACTTAATGGTAATGATGAGGCCTACAAAGCCATGTTACTTTCTTGAGCTAAGACCGAAACCTTCTTTTATACTTTCTCTTGGATATTAAACTTTAGAATGTTCTTGAAAACTGGCTTGATTCTCACAGACTTTATGTTGCTTTTCACATGCAACTGATTACCAGACTTACTGAAAGGAGACTAGGCTATATTTAGATCCTTCTTACAAAAATCATTTCCTTGTGCTATGTTCATCTTCCTTGTTTCTTTGTCAGTTAAACAGAAAAAAAATCACTTGGCATTCTGGGGGTACTGAGAAAGCACTCATATTTAGTTTGGGTTTGCCTCTTGTTGCAAAAGGCCGATAGTTAGAATCATAGAATCACTTGGGTTGGAAGAGACTTTCAATATCATTGAGTCCGACCACGGCCTAACCCTGCCTAGCTCATCACTAGACCATGTCCTGAAGACAATATGTACATGCCTTCTAAATACTTCCAGGGATGGTGACTCCACCACCTCTCTGGGGAGCCTGTTCCAGTACTTGACTACCCTTTCAGTAAAGAAATTCTTCCTGATGTCTAAATCTCCCCTGGTGCAATTTGAAACCATTTCCTATCGTCCTATCACTTGTTACCTATCAACTCTCACCTCTTCCTTGAAGGTAGTTATAGAGAGCGATAAGGTCTCCCCTCAGCCTCATTTTCTTAAGAAAAAAAAAAACTCAGTTCCCTCAGCCACCCCTCATAGGACTTGGGCCCCAGACCCTTCAAAAGCTTTGTTGCCCTTCTCTGGACATGCTCCAGCATCTCAACATCCTTCCTGTAGTAGAGGGGCCCAAAACTGCACACAGCACTCAAGATGTGGCCTCACCAGAGCTGAGTACAATGGGACAATCACTTCCCTACTCCTCCTGATTACACCGTTCCTGATACAGGCCAGGATGCCATTGGCCTTCTTGGCCATCTGGTCACACCACCGGCTCATGTTCAGCTGGCTGTCAACTAACACCCCCAGGTCCTTCTCCTCCAGGGAGCTCTCCAGCTGCTCTGCCCCAAGCCTGTAGTGCTGTCCAGGCTTATTGTGACCAAAATGCAGGACCCGGCACTTGGTGTCTTTGAACCTCATAAGGTTGGCCTCTGCCCATCAATCCAGTCTGTCCAGGTCCCCCTGCAGAGCCTTCCTGCCTTCCAGCAGATCAACACTCCCACACAATTTGGTATCATCTGAAAATTACTGAGGGTGCATTCGATCTTGTCATCCAGATCATTAATGAAGATGTTAAACAGGACTGGCCCCAGCACCAAACCCTGGGGGATGCCACTTGTGACCTGCCGCCAGCTGGATTTGACTCAAACACAACTCTCTTGGCCCAGCTACCCATCCAGTTTTTAACCCAGTGAATGGTGTACTCATCTAATCCATGAACAGCTAGTTTCCCTTGGAGGATTCTGTGGGGTACAGTGTCAAAGGTTTTCCTGAAGTCTAGGTAGACAACATCCACAGTTATCCCCATATCCACTGAGCAGGTCACCTTGTCAAAGAAGGAGATCAGGTTGGTCAAGCACAATCCATCTTTCAAAAACCTGAGCTGACTGGGCCTGATTTCCTGGTTGTCCTGCATGTGTTGCATGATGATACTCAATATGATTTGTTGCAGCACCATCCCCAGCACTGAGGTCAGGCCGAAAGGTCTGCAGTTCCTTGGGTCTTCCTTCCAGCTCTTCTTGTAGATGGGTGTCACACGTGCCAGCTTCCAGTGAAGCGGAACCACCTCCGGCAGTCAGGATTGCTGGTAAATAAGGGAAAATGTCTTGGTGAGCAGCTGTGCCAGCTCCCTCAGTATCCACGGGTAGATCCCATCTGAACCCATCAACTTGTGTGGATCTAAGTGGCTGACCAGGTCCTAAACCAATTCCTCTAGGACTATGGGGGCTCTGGTCCACTCCCCATCCCCATCTTTTGACCCAGGGGTCTGGGTATCAGGAGACAACTGGTCTTACTACTAAAGACTGATGCAAAAAAGGCAGTAAGTACCTCAGCCTTTTCTTCGTCCTCTGCATTTTCCACCTTTTCCCTGATTCTTACCTATAAACTTTCAGTCCTATAGTTACCATTCTCAGGCTGTAGACAATGAAACACTACCCAAAATGACAATCAAGGTATTTACACCCTGAACTGAAAGAGAGGAAAAGTCTAAGATGCATTATCTGGGAAGCATGAGAAGGGATCTATGAGAGAAGAGAGAAGGACGAAGGAAAATGTCTAACAGACTATCTAGTTTACTCATTGTCATTTTTTCGCCCCAACCAGGGGCTGAACACGACACAGCCCCTCTCTCTAAAATGCTGTAGGTGAAAAGATAGAAAGGAAAACCAACAAAGGGAAAAACAAACCTCACAGGTTGGAATAAGGATAGTTTACTGGGACAGTAGAGCGATAACAATGATAGGACTTTGTAATAAAATATATGAAAACGGTCATACAGGACATAATTTCTCACCAAAACGCACACCCCAGGCTGTACAGCTCAGAACCAGATTGCCCCCAAAACCACATGTCCTGAAGCCGTGTCCCCCTCCCCTAGTGGTCACCCTTTATACTGAGCATGATGTAATTTGCATGGAATACTCTCTTTGGCCAGTTTGGGTCACCTGTCTTGGCCGTGTCCACTCCCAGCTTCCTGGGTACCCCCACCTTCTTGTTATGAAGAACTGAGAAGTCCTTGACTGCTCAGCAACAACTAGAAACATCAGAGGGTGTGTGTTAACAGTGCTGGTCTCATCCTGACACCCAAACATGGCATTCCACCAGCTGCTAGAACAAAAATTAACTCTACCCTAGCTGGAACCAGGACACTTTTAAAGGCCAATCTGTCCTTTAGAGATCTAAATTTGTATGTACTGTGAGTTGAAGGAAGGGTTCTTTAAACATAAGCTATTCCATTTAGCTACTTAACTTTTTATGGAATAACATGATCCCAAATGGCAAATGAAATTAAAAAAAAACAAACTTGCAACACTTCTCACGACTTTACTAAAGTAGCCAAAATATTTTAAGTTTTAAAATGTACCTAAGAAGAAAAAAAAATCCAAACCAAATTCAGGACCAGGAAGGAGATTCTCACTTATAGTGCAAACTTGGATATGTTTTCCTAAGGTTTCACACCACTTCACATACCTGTATGTCCACCAGGCATAAGAGAGAAACATGCCTCTCTTTCTATCATAAAAGTACATCGAGGATTCATATCTGGAAAATGAAATTATTTTGGAAATTCATTGTGCTATTTTTAGCATAAATGGTTTTGTGGTAATGTGTGCTTTTATAAATGCTGAAATACATTTAATGTATTTGCCATAGGAAATATATAATGTGTACCATTACAACTGGTCTGTTGCAATTGCATTTGGTAGAAATAGGATGTGCTTCAGCAAGTCTAAAAATTAGACAGGTAATACCATCTGATTAAACGCAAAGAGATTCTCTTTGTTAATGGACTTTTCAATATAAGCTTCGTTTGGGAATCTATTGCTATTACTTAAAAATAGATACTTTTTTGGGTCTTTCTTTGTATATTTCTGATTCTTATAAGACACTTCTGCTATTCAAAAAAAAAAAAAAAGCTTCTCTTGCACTCATTGGACATAGAAATAAGCAGACTCTGAGATCTTTATGATCCTGATGTTTTGTGCATATTTCCTGTGGCAGACGAGTTATGGTATAGTGGCAAAGAAGGGTGTCAGTATGACCTTGTTTAGTACAAGTTATCAGTGAAAGCTACCATGAGAGAGCCTTGGAGGTGATTTAGAAATTGTTGTAGGGAATTATTTAAAGCATTAGACTGTCCATGCATCATGGCACTAAATAAGAGAAGTGAATGTTTCTTTGGGTAAGCATTTGGCATTTGTGTTTTGCAACAAAACAGTAATAAAATTATGGATAACTGGAAAGTAATTATCCTTTTTTTCCATTTGAATTCTTAGAAATGGAAATTCTCCAGTAGCCCCTGATGGGCTTTACTGAGCAAAACTAATGCTGACCTTGACAGTATCATAGGAGATAAGTGTTAAGATGGGAAGTTTGCCTCCTGATGTATTTAAAGAACATGAGACTGGTAACAAGAATATATGGAAGAAAAGACAGGAGAGGGAAAAAAGAATAGAACTCTGATTGCATTTGCTTGATATTTTTGGCTGCAGACTGAGACAATGTCACAGTATGTGTTGTTGCACAAAGGCTGCTGATAGCAAATGTATGTCATAAGGTTAGCCTGTCCCCTGTGGACATACAAATACACTCCTGATCAAAGAATGTGTGCCTATTTTATACCACTTAAAGCAGAGTGGGATTTCAATAAGCTTTTTGAGTAGTTTTGGAGTAACTGAGGCATTTTTGTGTCAAGAAGTGTATATGACAGAGTAGTTCAGATAGTAAACAGGCATCAGCACACATTTCAGGAATGACAAGCATGAAAGAACAAGGCACAGACCGAGTGGGGTTCAGTGGGGTCACCGAACACCCCTTTGTAAGGACTGATACTGGATCCAGGACTGGTGATCTCTAATGCAAAGCCTACCTTGATTCCCCATAAAGCCACATTATCTCAAATAGATCTAACTGTGAGGGGGTCAATGTTAATGGTGCATTTGTTCTCTGTATACCTATTAAAGTTAACATTTGTGTGGGCCTTAAATTTTGTCTCACTTCAATTCCAGCAAAGGGAATTGGCAAATATGAGTGACTTGTTCCTTTTTTTTGGACCAGAACATGACACAAGGTGATAGATATTGTTAACTAATAGCTAATAGAGAGCAAGGGACAAAAGGGTATATGAAAAAAAAGTACAGTGGTGTTACAAAGAATGGTTAAAGCAGATATTGTAAGAGGTTTTTCTGTTAACAGAATCTCTAGGGAAGCTGTCCATAACAGTATCAAGAGACTTAAGATGTACCTGGAAAGGGTCTGTATCAAAATCTGCCAGAAAAAAATTTAATTCTAAAATTTAAATATATTCAGCTTTTGAATAATCAACACTTCATGCATATTATAGGTGATAAGTCCCTGAAGGACTGTAGAAAGAAAAAAAATCCTAATATTTTCACTTTTTTTTATTCCCCATAAAATAGCTTGGAACTGTGATTGCAGGCAGGGAGTAGAATTCCCAGCTCTATCTCAGAAAATACTCCCTAGGTACGGCATTTTGATGCTTATAATCTGCAGATTAAATGTTAGTAGGCCTAAAATCGTGTCTACAGTTCACAGTGATTGCTGCCAACTACCTGAAGATTCAGCTAGTCTGATGGAAAATATATAGCCTCCTTCCCACTCTGCTCTATTGCCACACAGTCCTTTATCTGCCACAATCTTCTGTTCCCCCTATTTCAGTAGCCCTTCTCACTATCATTCTTCTTCCAGTTCTCATTTGGGTTATATTTGTCTTTGTTTTCAAATAAGCCTCCAGCATATCTTCTTATGGGAGATTTCAACTACCCAGATATCTGCTGGAATGCCTACATGGCCAGCCACTCACAGTCCGGGAGGTTCATCCAGTGCATCAATGACAACTTCCTGATTCAAATGGTAAATTTGAAGAAGAGTGCTGCTGGATCTTGTTTTTGCTAACAAGGAGGGACTGGTTGAAGTAATGAAATTTGATGGTAGACTTGGCTGCAGCAACCATGAGATGGTGGAGTTCTGGATCTTATGTGGTAGGAAGAAGATGTCAAGTTTTACCACAACCTTGGATTTTGGCAGGGCCAAATTTGACCTCTTCAAGAAATTACTGTGGGAATTCCTATAGGACAGGATATTGGAAGAAAAAAGGGCAAAAGATAGTTGGTCCATATAAAAGGACTGCTTCTTCCAAGCCCAAGATCAGAGAATTGCTATGGAAAAGGAGTCAAGAAAGGGAGCCAGAAAACCTACATGGATAAACAGGGGAACCTCTGGGCAAACTCAAGTGGAAGAGTCTACAGGTCATGAAAGGAGGGGTAGGCCACTTGGGAAGAATATAAGAATATTGTCAGACCATGTAGTGTAGCAACTAATAAAGCTAAGGCCTCTTTGGAACTACACCTTGCAAGGGAAGTTAAGTATGACACAAAGGGTTTCTTCAAATACATAGCAGACAAAACTAACATTAGAGGCAGAGCGGGTCCACTGATGAATGAGGTGGGTGCCCTGGGGACTGAGGACAGTAAGAAGGTGGAGTTCTTCTTTGCCTCTTTCTGTACTGCTGGAGACTGTTTGCAGGAGCCCCAGATGGCTGAAGTCCCAGAGGAAGTCAGGATAAATTAGAAGTCTCCCAGAGTTGATGAGGACTGAATCGGGGACCAGTTAAGCTGTCTGGACATTCATAAATCCATGGGTCCTGATGGGATGCACCTAAAGGTGCTGAGGGAGCTGGCAGGAGTCATTGCTAGGCCACTGTCCATCATCCTTGGAAAGTCCTGGAAAACAGGAGAGGTACCTGAGGACTGGAGGAAAACAAATGTCACTCCAGTCTTCAAAAAGGGCAAGAAGGAGCACACGGATAACTAAAGACTGGTCAGCTTCACTTCCATCCTGGGAAAGACGGTGGAATGACTTATCCTTGGAGCTGTCTCTAGGACATATCAAGGATAAGAGGGTTGTTAGGAGCAGTCAGCATGGTTTTACCATGGAGAAGTCATGTTTGACTGACCTAATAGTCTTTTACGAGGATATAACCAGGTAGACTGATGATGGTAGGGCAGTGGATATGGTTTTCCTTGATTTCAGTAAGGCATTTGACACTGTCTCCCACAGCATCCTGGTGCATAAACTGAGGAGTGGTGGGTAGAGTAGTGAGGTGGATTAAGACCTGGAGGCCTGTAACTAATGGAGTCCCTCAGGGGTTGGTACTGGGACCAGTACCTTTCAATGTACTCACCGATGTACTCGACCGATGTACTCAACCTGGATGAGGGAATAGAGTGCACAGTCAGCAAGTTTGCTGATGACACAAGGTTGGGAGGAGTGGCTGACACACCAGAAGGTTGTGCCAACATTCAACAAGACTAAGACAGGATGGAGAGCTGGGCAGGGAGTAACTGAATGAGATTTAACAGGGACAAGTGTAGGGTATTGCATCTAGTGAGGAACAACCACAGGGACCAGTATAGGTTGGGGACTGGACTGTTGGAGAGTAGTGTAGGTGAGAGGGTCCTGGGGGTCTTCGTGGACAGCAAGATGACCATGAGCCAGCAATGTGCCCTCATGGNTTAAGAGTGAGTGTCAGAAGAACGGAGCCAGGCTCTTTTCAGTGATTGCCAGTGATAGGAAAAGGGGCAATGGTTCCAAGCTGGAGCATAGGAAGTTCCATGTGGATGTAAGTAAAAACTTAGTCACTGTGAGGGTGATAGATCAGTGGAACAGGCTGCCCAGAGAGGTTGTAGAGTCTCCTTCCCTGGAGACATTCAAGACCAATCTGGACACGTTCCTATGTGATCTACTCTATATGATCCTGCTCAGGCAGGGGGGTTGGACTAGATGATCTTTCAAGGTCCCTTCCAACTCCTGACATTCTGTGATTCTGTGAATCTGTGATAAGGAGTTGAAGTTCAGGAAACATAAATTTCTTTCAGAACATGTGACTCAAGGCCAGTAAAACATGTGACTTAATTGCCTTTGGTTTCACCTTTTCTGCTCTCAGGGTAGTCTGTTTTATCTATGCCTACAGATGAAATAGTTAAACTGCTCTTTATTTTATACCTCATTAGTAAAAGCTATTTGTCTTAGAAATTTTTTCTTCACTGACTGTAGGGTGCCACCTATTGAATTACAGTCTAATAAAAATAGCTTCAACTTTATATATTTTAGAAGAATACAAATTGGTACAGTGGCAGGAAAAAGTACCTTGGCTTTGCTTTTTTAAGTTATGAACAATGATGTTCTAATGCTAGCCCAGAACTGTCTGCATAGCTCATCATTATTGTGTTGAACAGCCAAGGGTAATAGCAGATTCTTCATGTCTGTAAATAGAACCATGATTTCACAGAAAAGTTCATCATAAAATACAACTGTTCAATTTATACTGTATGTATTTAAAGATATATAGAGAGACTGAGTTGAAAAAGTACAGTAAAGAGAAAGAATTTTATACTGCTGGGAGAGAAATGAGGAGGTCCAGTGATCTTCACTCTCACGAGGTTGTGCACCAAAGTTTACAGAACAACATGAAAATGATCACCGGACAGGAAAAAGATTTTTAAAAATCATTGACAATTTTAGGGGACTCAACATTTTACTTAAAAAGGGATTTTTATTTGTACTAAAAGCAAACATAGGATAAATAATAAGCAAGATGCATGCATTTGGCTGGGGATCAACCTTGACATGCAAAGAATATAATTCAAAAACTTTCTTGAACAAATAAATCTTATGCCTGCTGATGCTTTAGTACTTTTGGTGTCCAAACACCTTGTGTGATATAGGGATTATGTCAGGGTGTAGTGAAGGGTAAATTTGTCAAGGATTGTATGATCCAAAAGCCACTGAAATGAATGAGATTGTTCCTTTTCACTTTGTCTGGCCTTGGATCAGGCTTAGGATGCTTACTGCTTCATTCTGTGGATACCTGCAGAGCTTCAGAGTTGCTTAATTTGCATGTGCCGTCAGGCCATTTGTACTGAACTGAGAGACCAGGTAAAAAGAGATACCTCTTTTTATCAATTGATCATGTTCCATGGTTCTGGGGTTTTATGCAGATACTTGCTGAAGTTCTTACTATGCTGCGCTGAGTAACTGTGCAAGCTGGTAGGATTAGTGCTCACAAATATTCTGAAGACTGAGATTATTCTGAATAATGAGAGAAACTGTAATGTTGAGAGTGAAAAACACAAGTACTTCTAAGAGCAGCACATTTCTTTTGCAAAAGGAAAGCTTGTTTCTGTAATTGAGAATTCACTGTTTTGTGAATCTGCCTTTTAAATGATGATCATAAATGTGAAATTACTGACAATAGTTTCTAGAAAATGTATACTTAGACTGTGTAATTATAATTTATATTTTATTTCTGTAGTTTCAGTTCTTGAGAAAGGTTTTTTTTCAGCAAAACCAAAAACCAATCATCATTTTGTTCAATGGTTACAAGTAATTTCACAATATTTTTTAAGCTGAGCCCTCAGTGCGTAATTGCACTAGTTGCCATAGTCAACTGTAGTGCACATGGTCTTTACTGCATAATTGATCATTCCTAGAGAACACTGGGGATGTCTGGGCTGCAACCTTAGGCCAACATTTCCAAACCTGCGTGTCTGCAGTTAAGTCTTTAAATCCTTATTAAGAGTCACAGATAAATATAGCCTAACCTTCATTACTCTAGCTCTTCTCAGTTGATTCATGACCACTGACTCTCTTTGAAAAGCAGCCCAAATTTAAGTAGAAGTATCACTATGGATTTAAAAATCTAATTTCAGATGCTTAAGTGTGGCCTAAAAGATTGTGATTTTAACATGAGCATTGTTATAACTATCTTTTTGAGGCAGATCTGCTTCTGCTAAAATCACTGGGACCTGTGCCAGTATTCTGTTGGGGCAGGACTTGGCAAGTTGTAAGGAAAATGTTTAATTGTAAAAAATAAGGATTTGGGAACCTTGGTACAATTAGTGGTGTTCGAAGGAAGCAGGTAGATAAATTTGGTGTTTTTAGGTGTTTGCAGTAAGAGAATAGATATTCTCTAAACTTCTGTGTGATCCATTCTTCGGTAGGATGCCAGTGTTTCTGAATGAATCTTCATTTGCAATCCTGTGTATTAATATACATTCTTTTACAATTGAATCGGAGAGTTACTCTAAAGTCATAGGTTGCCCCGTGAGAGGCTTCCAAGGTCAGAATCCTTCAAAGCACTGTTTGTCAAATTTCACTGTCACACTTCCTGCTGGCAAGCCTACTTGCATGGTGTTAATATTCCATTACAGAGCCACTTGGCCTTGGAAACTGATTGCAATCAGTTTGACAGAAATGTCAAAAACTCAGGTAGATGAAGGTAACTGGTGATGATGGTAGCAGGGAATCTGGTATGAACCACAGAAAGTTTTTTCACAAGAAGCAGACATTGCACAGACATTTCTGAAGTCACTCATAGGATGTTCTGAAAGGCACTAAATTTTGTGGCACAATACGAGAGCAATACATTTTTGTAATATGGCTGTGAAAGCTCTTGTTGAATCCATGAGATTTATCATGGCAGTGCTTGTTAACATTGGTAGGCAGGCAGAATTGTACCTAGGGAGAAAATGCTTTCAACAAGAGCAAAGAGCGTGCTAAAAGTGAAACCTTTGGTTTAGCAGTAACTAAGGTTGTCAAGGAAATGGTCTGGTATATCAGACTTAATTTTATATTCATAACTACCAGTATAGATCAATACATAGACATATTTAAGTTAAAGCACTGTACAGATGCAAGCCAGAAAGGAATCGGATCCTATTTTTAAAACAAATTTTAACAAAAGGAAATCTGAAGTCATACCTGGAATTCAATAATCTGTTGCATATAGAAAGAAAGACATTTTCGACTTAAAATTTTGGTAAACAATAATTTAATATGGGAGATCAAAGGACTGTGGAAATACTCTGTCTGCACTTTATACATCTTACAGCGCACGTTGGCAAACTAAATGTGGTCAAGCAGTTTCTTGTTCCTCTAGGACTCTCAAAAGAGATTGTTTCCAGAGTTTGAAATGCCTGCTCATTTCAACAACAACAAAAAAAAAAAAAAGATTCAAGTGACATCAAAGCAGCAAAGTGAATATTTATGCAGCAAAACACATGCTTAAAAAGTGAATCATCAGCCAAAACACATGCAATTGCTTGTGGGTATATTGCATAGTAGAGGCATAATCAATATGACAACCTAAGTTAGACTCTATACTAACAATAACTTCAGAGCTGTTCCTGAACATTCTTTATTAATCTATATAGCAGAATATTTGACTCAGGCTGCTTTTGGTTACGTCAACACAAATAATGCAAGAGTTTTAAATCTCATCAGGAGATTTATGATTCTTGGGTAAAACAAATTAAATTGTCTGAATGTTTTCTGTCTTTTCCTTATTATTTTTTTTCTAAATAAGCTCAAAGGTAAGTGCATTTCTTCAAATACAAACTCTCTGAAAATGCACCTCTCATTTTATTTGTTGATGTTCATATGAGGGTTTCTCTCTCAGACTTGCACTTTATTTCTTTTTTTTTTCCTTAGCTCAACACCTACAGTTTCTCAGACTTGAATGCACAACTGCTAAACTCCTAGAGTAAGGAAAGTAACTTTGTATAAGAAAATGTCAGGAAAGTCAGAATCTGAGGTTTATTAACCAAGATATGGAAAATGTAAATGTCAGCTTGCATAACTCTGGGTACCTGGGGTTGCAATAGATTTTTCGACTGTCTGGGCAATGAAAAGTGAACTTCTATTTCAATGACAATGAAATAGCACTGATATATACCTGATATAGGACAATGCTTCCTAACTAGGGTGTTTTTAAAGAAAATTAATTTATAATTATGCCCAAAATGTTTCATATTTAAAGTTAGTGTATAGAAAACACACAAATATGTATTTTGAATGTTCTTTCATATTTTACTTATCTGCACAAATATGAAAGACAATACATGATACATGTCAGTGTATGCTCGTATCAAATCTATTCTCAAATCTTAACCTGTAAACAGTTAAACAGTAATTCTACTGCTGAATGAGAACTTTAGAACAATGTAATGAATATCAGCAGTGAGGAAATAGTTGAAAAATAACTTCTCTCCCCAAATTTCATGGACAGAAATGACATATTAAAAGTTTATTATAAAATGTACTCTAAATCTTGTAGTTAAAAATATTACTTCTGGACAAAAGATGGAAAAAACCCCAACAAAACAACCACCCACCCAAAACCAGATGTAAAGCACAATGTAATACAATGTAATACAGCACCTACCAGTGCTGTATTTATGGGTATATGTTCATGGTTTGCAGCCGTATCCACTTACAGAGAAAAAGAGTCTAATAGAGAGCAAGATCTCTGTTCTGTGTAGTCACTTCAGTGAATATCAGCCCAGGTTTTAGTTAGGGAAACATTAGACTTTCCTCCTATGGAATGAAAAATTGGGCTATGGTATAGGAACATAGTTCAGCTTACTGCTCAGCTGTGAGTTTCAGTTATATGGACTCAGAGAAGTCAAGTGATTATAAAGAATTATTGTGGCTCAGCCCCAGCCCTCAGCTGAGAAACATGTGTCCCCTTGCTCTCATACTCCACCCTCCACCCTGGTGGGATGGGCACAACAGTGGGGACTCAAAGGCAAACCTCATGGGTCGGGATAGGGACAGTTTACTGGGACAGCCAAGGAGAGGGAAAAACCAGCAGGTCATATGGAAGAATACAGAGAAATGGTCATGCACAATGCAGTTTCTCACCAAACCGCACAACTGGGGTGGTACGTCTCAAAGCTCTCCCAAAGTTAGACAATCCCCAAGCCGCATGGCCTGGCACCACGTGCCCCTGTCCCAATAGCCCCCCTTTATAATGAGCATGATGTCATGGTATGGAGTACCCCTTTGGTTAGTTTGGATCACCCAACCTGGCTGTGTTCCCTCACAACTTCTGGCAAAAATTCTGTCCTAGCTGAACCCAGGACAAAAATCCAACTGAAAAACAATAGTGACAGTGAATGTGATTGCTATTTTTTCCTGCTTCACCTCCTACATTACATTTGAAAAACAATAGAACTGGGAACTCTTCACCTTCTCTGTCTGACTTGTCCTTTGTCACTCATGCACAAGCATGTGCTCATCATTTACTACTTTGTAAATGCATAGTAGAGTCTTCCATGGAGAAGGTTTTTATTTAACAGGTATATGTATTTGTTGAAAGTAGAATGACCATAAAAAAAGAAAGTTCAAAATATGACATGAATGATATAAGTGAAAAATATCGCAGGTTATGCGCTGCTTTCCTAATTATTGACCTTTGACTACTGCCATGGGTTTCATCATCACCGTAATGGCAGTGATCATCCTATTACAGTTATTCACCATTCACTTCCTGGCCTTTTATTAAATTTTTACTGCTGCTGCCATAATTCCATTTCAACAAGAAGGAAAATAGTCAAACTAGGAGCGTAGTCCTCACTGAAAGATAAAATAGATTTTACAAACAGCTTTTCTTTGAGCAGAGCTATATACTGCAGTTGTAGCAATACAAAAGAAACCATTACATAGGTTAGAGAGCTACCCACTGGTATAAAGTATGCAGAGATGCACACAGAAAACAACTTCTAAAGGAAACTTAGAGTAGATGTGGTGATATTGTTCAAAAGTTCAGTTCCTCTGGCAAGAGAATAAATGTCATTTTCAATTTCAATTTACTGCTCAGTGGAGGAGCTTTTCTGCTGGGTCATAAATACATCTTTATTCTCAACACTAGATCACAGAGAACAGCTCTAGTTTCTCAAAGCAAACAGAGGCATTTCAAGGTAATTGAAGTCACACGTGCTTCCAAATAATCAATAGTACATTCAGAAATAGTTTATTTGTTACAAGAAAAAACCTATATCGGGTCATTTAAAATTAATTTGAAATAAAATTTATATCTGCTATGTACATTTAGATGTCTCTTTAAAGTAAGATGGGTGATGGCGAGCACAAACAAACATGCACTTTATGACAAATAGTACCTGTAATAAAAATTTCATTTTCAAGAGGCATTCAGTAAAAAAGTCTCACAAATGGATGACTATTCCCATTTCATATCTTCATAAACCAAGGCAATAACTGTAAGAAATAAGAATCTATAACAAAAATAATTCTCAGAGTTCTTACAGTAAAGATAAAAGTCTGTAGTGATAAAACACTGTAGAAATAAACATATGATAATAACAGTCCGATCATTACTCTTCACTTCCTTCTAAATTTTCTAGTTAATAGAAATGGCCAAGACTAACACTGCATTGTATGCCAGTAGACTTTATAATCAATTTTATTTTTTTAAATAAATACATAGCTTTTACTATGTGGGGAAACTATGCTACATTTGTACTTATTATTTGACACGTCTATTATGTTTTGCAAGACCCAAAAGAAAAAAAAAAAGAAGGGGGGCAGGGGTAGGGGAAGCAGTCGGCAGCTGGTTAATGTGTTGTGATTCACTCTGCTGTACTTCCCAAACTGGGATTATATTTGAGACTAAATGGCAGCACTTTCCTGCATTATACTAGGTACATGATTAAGAATTAAACTCAGAATGGAGCTGGCCTGAAAGCAAGGTGGTAATTGAGATATCTAAGATGGACATTGAAACCAAATCTACGGATAGTTATGATTATGTTCAAATTAATTGATTGTACATCAGAAGTAAGGACTGCTCTTTATTGCCACAGTTGTAACTTTTTCACTGGGTAATAATCAAATATTTTTAAAGAACTCATATTTTCTTCTTTAGGCTAGAAGGTGCATGATTCCACTTGGAGCCTGTCATGGTACTGATGTGCTGAGAGCAGCTCAGCCCCCACAGTGGAGGCAAATGAAAGTGTACCTCATTCCTTCACCTTGAGTAGGCTAAAGTGCGGGTTGCCAAGCTTTTTAAGATAGCAAGTTTAAATATAGGCAGCTCAATTCCACCTACATTCTATTTTAGGTATCAAAGTCCTCTGGAGGTTTGAGTTTCTGGTGGAGCTGAGATTACATTTGCTGCAAACCTTTTAATCTTAATTAGGGTTCTTGCCTGAAGAAAGAGAGCATCTCCCTATATTCATATTAAAGCTCAAAAATACAAGCTCATGAATAACTAGATTAAAAAAAAAAATCCTAACCCAAAAACCAAACCAAGCCAAAAAAAGGCAAAACAAATGGAAACTTTCAGTTCAGAAGGGAAAACTGGAGGCTGATTTAAGATGTTAAAGAGAGTGAGGGCAACAAGCCAAAAACAAGCCTGTCAAATCGTATTTGTGACTTGCCTTGTCTTTTCTGTGAAATTGTTGTCTTCAAATGCACTTTATTTTTGAGCATTCTGACAATAAAATTACATGAAAAAGTACTTCCTTCCAAAGACCTATTTGCTGAACTATTATTGTCAACAAAGCCATCTCATGTTTATCAGTTTATTGTCTATTTATTGAAATTCAGTATGTATTTAATGAACAAAAAGTTTGCAGAAAATGGTTTAAAATTATTGGAAATAGCTGTTAATTCTGGTTATATAAAGAAGTTATTTTTATGCATCTTCTCTGGCACTATTTTGTTAGATCGTAATTAGAAAACTCTAAGGCAGAAAGATAACTTTACTTTTATCTTGCTGAATTTTTGGAGTTAAACAGGAAGAAGGGTGAGAGCAGAAGAAATAGATTTCCAAAAATATTTTTGAAGTTCTATATGATAATCTTTAAAATCTAATTTTAAGAATTGATCACAATATAGTTGTGTTTTATGAAAGTTGATTGTTGAACTAAATACCCTTTCATTCATAAGGTAATCCTGCTCATTTTTTCAGTCAAGATGATAGTCAACAAAAATCTATTTACTTCTACATTTAAATTTAAATTAAATTAGATTCTGTGATTAAATTAGTTTTCCACATTTTTATGGGTGTTGTTCTCCAGGTTCCAATTAGATAATTTCACTTAAATTTCTCCATTACATTTTGTGACATGTGCAATATACAACCTTCGTGTCCTGCCTTTTGGCACTTCCACAAAATGTAAAATGAACATGAGAAAAATAATCTCCAAGATGAAAAGAAAGAAAAATAAGTTCAGTAAATTCAGAGGTACACTTACAGGAGACAGAAGAGAACCAAGGTACGCTCTAAGGATGGTTTCAAGTACTGAAATCATGTTGCAATTAGCTCACAGATGAAAAGCTAAGCCCGGTATAGACCACTAATAGTCTGGGATCAGAGAGTATTGCTGGCTATTGACTTACAAAATTGTATCTGCACTTTCTATGCGTAAATGACAAAATGAAAGTTTCCAAATTTCAGCAGTTTTAGTCTTAATCTAGCACTTAACTAATTTGACAAACGAAACTCCTGTAATATATTTTAAAATATTAAATATAGATATTCATGACATGTGAAAGAAGCCTTGAGTGGCTGAACCAGAGACCTGGACGCAGAAAGAATAAAAGTGAGAAAACGTATGCTCTTGAATAAGAAATGGGGTAATATAATTGTCACTTAATACATTTTTAGAACGCCTAAAACAAAAAATGGGGAATACAATTTCTATATTCCTGAGTGTATATCCACTGAGCATGTGAATGGACAAATGTTTTAAACACCACTGACAACCCTTGACATGATGCAGAAAACTACAAACTAAAAATCTCCAGTTCATTCCAAAGAATGTTTCAGAAGATCTATAAAGAACTGGGATGAAACTTCCCAGAAACATCAAAAATGTTTTAATTAATGAAATTATTTTTTATTCCAGCAGTTTATAATCCAGTGTTGAAACAAACACATTATCCCTGGAAGAGACTTTCTGAAGATAGTGACTCTTTTGGATTATAAATAATAAAAAAAAAACTTACAGACATAATTCTCTTTCAGTATAATTACCTCCACCACTATTCATGCATTACTTGTTTTAATCAGCAGCTATCCTATCTTATGTATGAGAAGGCTTCTTTCTTTATTTCATGGCCTAAGCTCTGAAGGACAATGGGTTTAATTTTAGGAGGTCCAAAATAGATTTAAATGTTGTCCATATCGATAGTTTCACCTGAGCAGATCTTCTCAGCGGAGAACTAGGCACCTTCCCTAGGTAAGGTTTCTATAGAACTTTGTGGTACATGTACATGGTACAGCAATCGCAGTAATCCAGTGAAAAATTCATTATATGAGTGTAGGGTACACAGTGGTTCTGGTGGACTGGTGTGTACTGATATGCCAGAGTGGCAATTTTTACTGCTTTAGAGACTGGCTTTTTGTTGTTTGGCTGCCTTTGTTGCATAAAATTCATTTTGCATGTTGTTAATTTTTTTTCCCCAGTGTATGTCCCCACATGTGTGAATATGAACCAGAAAAATAATCCAAGTTATATATAAATTGAACATTTTTAGTTCGATATTAGTATAATTACAGTGATGATTACATGGTGATAGTCATCTTGATAAAATATTAATGTCCAACTTTATTAATATGACATTTTGATGCATCCATTAATACGACTATTGTTGCATGAATCAATCAAAATAGTATGAGTGTTTTGCAGTATAGCATTTTCTCATATTAACATTACCAATTTAGCACCTTTTTAATTCCGATGATACTTCACCTGTGTTTTGAAATTGCAAGCTAATAAGCAAAAGTGGGATGAGGGAGAAAAAGATATTTAAATTATCCTAGCTAGACCCAGCAGATTCATTTAATTAAACATTGGGGCTTTTAACTTTTTTATCTTACTTCATTCTTGTGTTCTCTTCTTTCCCTGCCTATACGTTTTCTGTTACTGTGTCTGTGGTGTCCTTAGGTGGTGGTTAAAAGGTGAGTATTGGAACATTTGAGTTTTAGCTATGAAGATTTTAATATTAAAAATAATACCAAGAGACAGGATATACAAAGACTGGAAGAGATCTAAGTGACAAATTCTGTATACCAACTGGGCTCCAACAGACAGAACAAGACCAGAATGGTGAAATATGTTTTTCTTCATACCCCATAGAGGAACTCTTCTCCATAGAAGTTTTCCTTTTTTTTTTTTCACATTTAATTTATGCCTTTTGCATTTCAAATACATTCTGCAAATTTATTCCCTTTGAGCTTTTCCTTTCTGATTATTGTACTCTTTTTTTTTTTTTTTTTGATCCTTTTGCTTCTCACTGTCATTTCTGCTTTCTTTACAGTCCTGAAGGTTAGCTGTTCAATGCTGAAACTTCAGCTTCTGCCATTGTTTAACTACCAATTTCTGCATGGTGGTAGTGAAATTAAAATTATTTTCAATGTTCAGAAATGTTTCACACACAATCTCTGCTTTTTCCCAAGTCTATCATATAACACACTTCATGGGTTTTCTTACATGCAGGAGATATTGGGATTGTTGATCTCAAAAATATCTTACTCAAGTACAGGCTCATGGATAGGAGAGGGAAGAGTGGGACTATTCTCAGTAAAGAACTTCATTCTACAAAAGCTAAGTCTACCATTGAAATCAAAGAGTAGGAGGTCTGCAACATCTAATATTTTGTATATCGACAACTTGAAAAAACTATACATTAGCAGGTCAGTATGAGAAACATTATGAGGTATGAGAAACATTAATGTTGGTTTAATTTTAAAACCTTTCCATATTATCCATTAACTGCTTCATTTTAATATATGTACTATCTTTGATAGATGATGGTATAATGTGATTATGGCTAAAATAGTAATTATTACTATATTGCATTGATAAATGCAATTTAAGGTAGGGTTTGTAAAAGTTGCTATAGTAAATTTGCTGGCTTATGACTAAGAAATCTCAACATGTTACTGAATACCTTATGTCAAACCACTTATTTTTGTTAGATTTCCTTTTAATTTTTTTCATATCTATGGTTTTAGACGATCACTTATCAAGGGAGAAATAAGTTTTCATCCTCCAAGACAAAAAAATGTCTTGAAAAATTAATAATGGATCTGGAACAAAAGATTATTTGTTTCATTTTAAGGTGATGAATTTACAAAAAGCAAAATTAATTATATTTAATTCTTTGTATATTTTATATATTGTATATATACATACACATAAAAATGCATAAACGTGGAAAATTTCCAAATAATAATGCATGTCTGATGTTTCTTGGAATGGAACTTTCTGAGCCATCTGTAAGTTCTAAGGAAAAAAAATGTTATAACTAAATGAGTTTTAACTTCCCCATTGTGAATTAAACATGTTATAAAATGTCACCAAGGACTACATTTGTGCTCTCTCACAGCATTGGTTTCTAGAAGTACTGAAATAATTTTATCAGTTTTCCCACTTAGGAAAACAGCTGACATTCCCCTTGGCTGAGTGAATTTTTCCATTCTTGTCTTTAACTCTCATGAACTTTCCATAATATGACAGCTTATATACTACAGATGAAACACAGACATATACCTGAAACATCTCTCAAGTTTAAATTATTCTTATATTTTCAGGATTTTTTTCCAGATCTGGCATAAGTTTCCAGATTTAATTTCAAATGTTAAGGAGAAATTATATAATTGGTAGCATCCCATAATTAATGAACTTTCAATTAATACTTTTATATATATATAGGCAGCTGAGATCACCTATTCCTATTTCCATTTGCCTTGTACTGGTTTCCTTTTCCTAGTCAGTATTTGCATTGCTACCCACTTTTTGAGGAGTTGAAGCTTCTGTATAAACATACAGCTGAAGTGCATTGTCGTGTTCTGCATGGTTCTGCTGCAGTAACACCTAAGCTTTTCAGAATTTTGCACGTATTGCCTGTTGTGCATAGAACAGTTTATCAAAGCTATAAGACAGACTGTTAAGATTCTGATTAAAGTGGATATTTTAACATACACTTTAGTTTCAATTTGTTCAAAGATTCTTCTCAGATACACATCAGTCAACTTCTTTTCAAATAATGTATTTTAATGTAATTTTTTATACTATATATGGGCTTCTGCTGTTTTGATTCTAATGCTGTTTTTGTCATTGTGGTACTTCAGAAAGAGGTAGCCAAATTTTGGTGTTAGTGGTGTTTAAGTTTTTTCTATGGTAACTTCTCAGGAAAGATTAAATCTTTTGATATCAGAGAACCTGGCAAATCATTAACAAAGGGAAAAACGGGATTTTTTTTTATAGCTTTGAAAATGTGTAAGCAACTGAGCAAATTCAAAGCAAAACTCCTCAGACACTACTGAATCCCCGCTGACAGCAAGTAAACATCCAAAGCAAACAAAATCTTCTTTCACTTCTCTCCTGGGAAGAAATAGAGCTTTTCAAAAGCTTTGTTTAAGTCAAGCAGGACTCCACTTCAAAGGTTCATGACCTTTGAAAAATATCTAGACAATTTTGGTTTGGTATTGGTAGAGTTAAATACTTAGTTTCTTAAGTGTGTAGTTTAATCCCCATGACCTCCATATTTTGATTATTTCACAACTGACTTTTGATTTGGTTTCTGCTCCTGTATATAATTTGAAGCCTCTTTGCATGAAAGTTTCTATATAGTCCATATATTTATTGAATTATTTTTTTTTAAGTCACCAGAGTGGGAATGTAGAGGTGAAAGCTCAATTGTATCTCACAGGTTTTGGATAGAAAGAAATCACTGATTGCCTTAGTTAGTGAACCAGCATGACTCTAAAGTAACTAACAGCACAGAAATTGCCTGCTTTAAAAGCTTTTGCTTTTCCACTTCTTGTACTTGTTACACAGCTGAAAGCTGAGATACTTCAGCAAATGTTTTTTCAACATGCAGCTACATAATTATCCAATAGCAAAGACACAGTAACCCAAAACACACTATTCAGTGGAGCTCAGAGTTCAGTTCAGTCCAGCTCAGAATCCTGCACTTTTAAGAACATAAAATCTTAAATAAAACTAATTTTTATTGGTTTACAGTGTGTTTAGTCACCATCTAAAAAAAAAAAAAGCAATGAATAGCCATTTGGACCCATGAAGTTTACTTTGTGCTGCTGAGTAAGAAGTTGTGTTTTGTCTGTCCTGATTATACTTGATTAACTCACTGCCTAAAGGTGAATCTTTTAGGAATTGCCAAGTCTGGTACCCCAACAGAGGCAAAGATACTGCAGTTTAATAATCCCCAGGTCCAGCCAGTAGAGAGGCTGACCATGTGTCCCCAGTAGGTATACTCTCTCTTTCTATGGATGTATATGTTTGCATTGTTGACTATATAGATACAAATCACACCATACTCATTTAAAATACAAGTACAAATGGTACTTCTTCCTTACTGAAAAGTATATGGCTTGTTGGTCAAAGAGAAAAAAATGAGAGTATATATGAGGATTGTTGCATGCCAAAAAAAAAAAAAAA
>VXBZ01009154.1:222007-245548 GCA_013399135.1 Heliornis fulica
AAAAAAAAAAGTCTTATTTAATGGTGAAGGTATCATTTACAGCAAAATCATACTCAGATCTTCCTTCCACTTTTAATTTCACTACAAATGATTTAATTGTGACTTGTAAAAACTTCCCCATACATCCCTTAAATTAAAAAAAAAGAAAGATTCAAAAATATTTGGCTTGGGTATCTTAAGGGGTGTGACAAAGTAGTGGCTTTGCAACTTTAAAGTACCTTTTGTCAACAATGAAATATTTACTTTCTCTGATGTGCGTGGTAATTTCTCTATGGATTTCCCAAGGTATCTGGAAAACCAGGAACTGATGTCCAAGAGATGCACTAAGGCAAACATTATGTGTGGGTTTTTTAGTAGACCAGAGCAAATAAATCTTAAAAGTGAAATATCCCTAGATTTTTGTAAGAAATGTTCACACACATTTCAGATAAATTCGAGTAATTAATTATTTTATCTTCGTCTGATTTCTTATTAGTTATTTCAATACCGAATTTTTAGAAAAAAACAGACAAACCTTATTAGTATAAATAAGTCAAATTGTACAATGCCTAGATTGCAAATTCATTGTTTAATAGTACAAATCATTTTTCCAAATAATAAATTGTTCAATCTCAATGCTAATTATTAACAAGTATTTGAGGTTAACAATGGCAAAGCAGAGATTGAAAATAGGACTGTATTGATCATAGCAAGGCATAACATATTCAAAGCTCATGTTGGAATTTGCATACTTTTTTCTAAGAATTTTTGCTACATTTATTTGCATAGTATCAGACAGTAAAATTCTAAATACCTCTGCTTTGAACTTGTTCTACATCATGATGTGATTTACCATCGTAGCAAACAAGGTAGTTAAAGTCAACAGAAAGGAAAAAGCAAAACAAAACAAGAAATTTTGAATGCACAAAATACTCTCTCTGCTTATTTTTCTACTTTTTCAATTTTAGTATTTATTTATCTCAAGAAGTAGATACTCATTTGCTGATTCAAAGAAATCTCTTTGCCACACTACACACATAATTCCTATCCCTAAGGAAAGCCAGAGAACTGGAAATTATTCATCCCTAGTCTCCAACATCCACTGTAATGGCAGTGTTTATGACTCCTAGAGTTCTCATTTTTTGCCAAGGTATTTTTTTATACATGATTCTCTCTAGCATAATGTTTTAGCATAGAAAGGCTTGTGATACTGTTTGATTCTAGCATCACTCCTATAAAATGCAGAAGTGCTGCAATTCCACACCATAACACAGAGAACTGAAACACAAAGAATCTGATTCATCACACATCACTGGGGTGCCATATAAACACTACTTCTGGTAGCCATGGTTGATGTTAGACTGCTAAGCTCAAGGCTGCAAAGGTATGTGGTTCATGCTGCTTCTGTTACTAGTTTAAGGGAAGAGGCATTCTCTTGGAGTAAGTTCCCAATGTCCAAACTGGTGGCAAAATGTTCTCTGCCTTGCAGTCTGCTGGTTAATCAGAGATTTTTTGCTGACTATCATCCTGAGAAATCATGCCAATATGGACCCAGAGGTTGTGGTGCAGCCAGTATTCAAACCTCAACAATCGGCGTGTGCTGTAACCTTCAATTCCATTCCATGACATACAAAATTCTTCCTGAAGAAGCTAGGAAGCTTTCTCAAGCTAGGAAAAGCCATTGTTTCCCTGTAAAGTATTCAAGACAAGCAGCAGCATGTCTGAATTTAAACTCTGAATTTCAAATTTACTCTTCAGTATTGGTGACATTCTTGACTATTTTCATTCAGTAGTAGTTTTATTCTTGATTTAAGCAGAGTATAATTCCTTCACTTGTCCCTATAGATGGACCTATGTTCCTCCAAGAGCTGTTGTTTCAATAACTTGCCTATGATAGGACTAAGAGCTTGTATAAACACAGAGCTTTATAAAGACAAGGGATCGCCTTGTCCCACGTTTCCAAAGGAATTTTATTCATTAACAAAGCCTCGTTTGAAGAATGAAAATCATTACTGGGGATTATTCATAATATCTCAGAAAAGAATGAATATTAAAATGTAACTGACATATATTCATAGCAACGTTTTAATGCTGATAAATAGACACATTAATTAAAATTTATTTTACATAATTTTAAACCTAACTTGTCCTACAAACTGATAAGGCAGTTGCTCTGTGTTGATGTATCTTGGAACAATATATTTCTTTTTTCTAACTATTAAACTGATAGTTATCTATTTAGAAAAAATAGGTTTGATGTGAAATGCTGTAAAAATTTCAGGGAAATTTTATTTTTTATTATAATAAAAAAATGATTGTATTTGGTAAAGCTGTACTTTTAATCAAACAATTAAACCTATTAACAACTGACATTAATGGAGAAAAATTTATTTCTCCTTAAGTATTTTTTAAAGAAAAGTAATTGTTAATTTACATGATTATTGACCTTGCAATTAGGACTACTAGTCACAGACCAAAACATCATTGTGCAGGGCATTGTAGATGGATAGTTCAAAACAATGTTACCTACCTCAAAGCCATTCATTGAACTGTGTTTTTTAATGGCTCTGTGCCTAAAACAGTATTGTGTTATATTGTAAAATCTTTTAATGCTTTAACTAGCCACTCAGAAGCTTATTGTACTGAAATGTAAGTGGAACACTCAGTATCTATTCCTAGCTTCTTGTTACATTAATTGGAGGACTGATAATTATCAGTAGGATGTCATAAAAACCATAAACAGTTTTTCAAAATAAATTTTGAAGATATTTGAAATACTCTATGCTAATTTGTTTCAATTAACTCCAAATAGTCTTTATAGAATGGGTTATAACACTGACCTATACTGCATCAAATGACAAAATTTCAACTGACAGAATGTGGCTTAGTGAATGAGAGGGGGGCTTTTGTTTGGTTGGTTTCCTTTGCTTGGTTTTATTTGTTTTGTTATGTTTTTGAAGTGCTAAAAGGTAAAGACATTCTGGGATTCAATCCAAAAGAGAAGCCTTGAAACTAGGTGATAGAAATGAAACCCAAATTGACTCAAGAAATTTAAAATGTCTTGATTATATTGTTCCATCTGTGTTGATTTCAGTGTAAAATCTGCAGGTATTTTTGTAATGGCACATGCTAGTGAGATAATCAGGGTAATCTGATCTATCACAAGAAAGGTAGTATGTACTCCCACTTCTCCATTCAAATATGATGCAAATATCTGAATATGACATTTCACTGGCATGTCTTGTCATTATATCCTGAAATCACCATTAAGTTTTTGTTATTTGCGTCAAGGTTGTGGAGTTGTTTTCTTGTTCTTGTTCCTTTTTATCTTTTTTCTTTCTGTCTTTTTGTTTTTCTTCAGCTGAGGTTTACAGGTCATTGCTTTGGGCGATGGGGTTGTTAAAAACATACTCTTTTCAATAAAGGATCTGGATAATTCTTACGGGTCTTTTCTTCTTTTTTTTTTTTCTCTTCTCGATTTCTGATTTAGATGATACTTGCTCCATTCCCAACCAGAAGCAAAATTATTATTGATATGATTGCAGAAACAGAATATGCATAAGACCTTAAGAACTTGATCTTTAGATCCATTGAGTTTCTCCAAATTATGACATTTTAATGGTAAGACTAAACAATCTACTCAGATTTTCATAGATTACAAGTCTACTAAACTACCAACTTGAATAAGTAGATTTTCTTGAAATGCAGATTAGAAAACCAGACAAATACAACATGCTTTTCACATCAGCTGAGCATTGCAGTTACCATGATGGCCGTGTTTTATATTCTGGCAAAATTTAATAAATATATAAGTAAGAAAGAATTTAAATGTAAATAATAATTTCAAAGTTTAAAGCCTGAAAATACTACTGGATCAAAACAAATCTAAGTGAAAGCAAATAATTTCAAAGTAAAAGATGACTTCTCAGAAACAAACCAAACTGAACATTTGATTTTAATGAAACAAGGCAGATGTTTCAAATCTCAAATAGAGCTTGTCACTCAACAAGAAAGATATTTTCCAGAACCAACTGAATTTCCTTGGACAGCAGAACTACAAGTTATTGGATAAAATGTCTAGTAAAGTAAATTCTTACCAATCATTATGTTACCTGGAACAGAATACTTTGAATGTAAAACTGGTAACTGGAAAGGATTTAAAGTTATGGGAGGATTAAGATTTTCCAGATATCTCAGATTTTCAGATATCTGAAAAATCCTCTGAAGTTGTCTTCTCAGAATCTCTACTACAGTCAGAATCTTACAGTTCTTAAAAAATCTGCATTTGATAGTTTCTGATTTTTTTCTTGTAAACATGGATTTAGAAGCAGCAGATCTGGCATAAAATGGTCTACTACAGAAAGAAAAATAATAGTTAGACACAGAAAATAGTTATTTGAAAATAAGTAGAAGAGAGATTTGAAGGGAAAAAACAATGTCCATTTTATGTCTAATGGAAAAATACACTTCAATTGCTTGTGGATAGTGGTTTACGTTACAGAAGTATTATACCAGTAATTTTACTAGATGGAAGATATCTGAAAGATGATATAATTATTTTTATTGCTATTGTTATTATTGTAATTATTGATATTTACTATTAAACATTATATTATTATATTTTATATTATCACTCATATAGCAATAGTTATAACAGTAACGATAATGACAATGCTATTATTATGCTAATCATCATCATCATCCGAGACATTCATAGCATTTCATTTAAAATTAGAAATTACACTGAACTTAATTCTTCAGACTAGTCCTCTTGGTAGCCAATACAAAGTCCAAGAGCTCAACACTCCAGGTGAGTTAAATCATGCAGTTCATGTTCTACTACAATCATCCATACTTAGTGGCAGCCAGAATGCATGTACCCCATACCTTGAATTAAGTATCTATAAGAATATCTGTGTGAAGTACCATAACATGTATGAAAATAGTATGAAAATACCTGATAAAAGACATATGAATGAATAAAAACACAAAATCTGGTCACTTGTAACAAAATACATAATCTGTAACAGTAGTCTATAAATTCTCTTACTCTTTGGACAACCATAGAGGAAAATATAAAAAAAAAAATAATACGTGTTTCTTTCTCCGCCTAATGTAAAATGACTAGTCTAACTTCTTATGTTACAAATGTTGTCAACAACTCTTTCCAGAAACCTTTGTGTGGGAAATATGATTTTGGTAATTTAGTGATCTGCAAAAAATCTCTGAATATTAACAAATTTATTTGGAAGGATAAAGCGTCTATGAGGTTCTTCATAGCCATAGAAGCAATTTGGAAAATATAACATGATGTGAAGGTAAAGTAATATTTTATTTTTACTGCTTGAGCTTAGACATTATAATAAAATGTCAAATATGTTAGAAATTTGTGGGGTTTTTTATAAAATAAAAAGCTTTTGAAAAATCATATTATTTTGAGCATCAGCAAGATAGCAAGAAGAAACAAACATGGTGACAAAGGAATTACTTTAATTATGCATATGCTTGTGTTTGTACATATGTAACTATAACTGTGGAAGGACACATCAAATGCTAGGAAGAAGAAAGGGGGTTTCTCCAAGTAATTTTCTATGCCAGAAATGTTCCGTTTTCCTTCAGCTACTATTACTGACATTTGTATTTGAATAAAAATGAACTGTGTCTTTCCACTTAAAGCTTATTCTTTATTTAAAATCATAATGTGATGTTTACAACATAGTATTCTACTGCTTGGAAATAAGTGAACTGTCAAAATATAAGCATGATGATTTCATTACAGGATCATGGTGAAGGATCATGTGGGTGTGTGAGGAAGAACAAAAGCCCAATAATTAGGAGAGCAGGTAGAGAAAGCATTAAAAACTATGAGAAGTTAATGGCTCTAAATTTAAAGGAATTTAAATGTAAAGCATTCCCACAGCATGAAGGTAAACCTGCTTTGAAAAACACTAAATGTTGCAATTCTGATGCTCCACTCAGTGAGGCACTTGGAGTTCATCCAGAAGCAGGATCACTGCTCTGGGCTGTTATAGCTGCTGCTTTTACTTTTTTTCATTGGCACTTGACACTTGCTGCTCTGAGTCTTTAGTGTGCATTGCCAGAAGAAATCCTTTCCAACTTCACGGTGACTGAATGTGCTTTGGAGGACTGGAAAGTTGCTTATGGAGTTATGTATAACCAATTTCCAATTTCCATATGGCTAAAGAAAGAATCATATTTTTTTTGTTAGGGATTGGGATATCTTGATAGGCTTGGAGAATAGTGGCTGGAAATCTTCCTGGTGGAAAAGGACCTGGGGTTGTTGGTCTACAGCTGGCTGAACGTGAGCCAGCAGTGTACCCAGGTGGCCAAGAAGGCCAACAGCAACCTTGTTTGTATCAGAAATCGTATGGTCATCAGGATGAAGGAAGTGATATTCCCCCATACTCAGCAATATGAGGCCTCACCTGGAATGCTGAGTTCACCTCAAAGACATTGAGGTGCTGATAGGCATTCAAAGAAGGGCCATGAAGCTGGTGAAGGGTCTAGGCATCCCCAGTTGTTATCCTGGAGAAATGGAGAGGCTCTCCCATCTCTCTCTGAGGGGAGACCTTATTGCTCTCTACAACTCTCTGAAATGAAGTAGTAGTCAGGTGGGGGTCAGTCTCTTTTCCAAAGTAACAAGCAATAGAATGAGAAGGAATGGCCTCAAGTTGCACCAGGGGAGGTTTAGATTGGATATTAGTAAAAATCTCTTCACTGAAAAGGTTGTCGAGCACTGGAACAGGCTGCCCGGGGAAGAAGTTACCATCCTGGATGTATTTAAAAGGCATGCAGATGTGGTGCTTAGGGACATGGTTGAGTGGAGGAACAGATGGTGCTACATTAACAGTTGTACTTGAGGATCTTAAAGGTCTTTTCCAAACTAAATTATTCTTTGACTCAATGATTCTATCTTTCCATAGTGTATATACGGTATGTGATACATGGTATGATATATCATGTGTATATAATAATATGCAATATATTGTATGTAATATATCTAATATTACAGAATATATTAAAACATACCTTTTAAGTCCTCTCTTTGTGTGTCATCAGCATACTCCATGAACCTTTCCCCTAAACTGTTTGCACCCATACTCTCCACATGGTGTTAACATGTAAGAAGCACAAAAAATGGTATAGTGGCAATGCACAGTTTAGTTCCTTTACCTGTAAAAGATAAGAAAATTAATTACAAATGAAAACGAATTCAGATTTTTTTGTAGATTCTCAACCCAATTGTTGGACCAGTCAATAAGAAATGAAAATCAAAGCCCCATGAATAAAAAAACCAAAAAACCCTGGAATTAAATGGATGCTGAAAACAGGTGAGATAAAGTAAAAAGGACATCCTAATGTGTTGAGTTTTTTCCTGTTTTATGTGTATGCAAATCACACAGGCTTATGCCATTTGTATTAATAAGCATATTTCAGTAAGATTAAGGAGGGAAAACTAGCTCAAGTTCATGTTATGCAAGTAATTTCTGAACTGAATCTTTTACTTTGCTGATGCTTTTAAAGATTCTCTCCCAAGTGTTTTTCCCGAGGTAGAGAGAATTGCCTCAAGAATCAGAGGAATGGGAAAATCGGTGGGTTTTTTTTTTGTTTTGTGGGGGTTTTGATTTTTTTTTGGTTGAGTTTTGATTTCTTTTTAGTTATTATCAGGTACAGGGATTGCCTAAAATTGTCTTCTGTTTCTGCAAGTTAGACACAGCCTCTCCAATTACAGGGCAGCTCCTGTGATTGCCCAGCCTGTGAAGATGAATGAACTCCCATGAGCTGTGTACCTACACAGGAAGATTTGACCCAGAAATCACCTCCTTTACAAGGGTCTTACAAAATCTAAGGAATATTCTTTAAACACTACAGAAGCTGACATTAAAGATCCTACAAAACCAAAGAGATTATTAGACCAATTAGTTTTATAAACTAGCGAAATACCTTACTTGGAAAGGTCTAAGAGAGAGAAATTTTTAATTTTTTCTAGAGATGAAAATTAAAGGTTGTTTGTATTCAGGGAAAAACAGCTTAAAAGAAAGAGAAGTGTTACTATGCAGCCATTAGTTGCAATCTTTGCTTTTGTTAAGTATTGACTGGAATGCAATTAGGAGATTTATCAAAAGGAGCTGCTCAGTGGTTACTAGTCACACAATTAAAGCAATTGTCTGAAATTTTTATGCATTAGTAAAACTCTAAAAGCCGTAAAACAGCAGGGATCAGAGAGACATAAAGCATAGTCTTCTCCTACTGCTGCTTCAGATAAAAAACTGTTTTTAGGATAAGGTGACCTGAGCTTTTAAGATTTTCATTAGTAATTACTCCAAGGTTCAGGGTAATTTAAGGGTGAATTTAAAAAAAAAAAATCATCTGAAAATGCATGTACATTTTATGCAATGCATATTTATTCTATTACTGCTCCACTGCTTTGTAGTCCTATACAGTGAAAAGGGAGCTTGAAATTGGCATGTATACTTAGCAGTAATTACTAACAATTTTAATAATCTGTAAATTATTATATATGGCATATAGTGATGAATAAAATTGCTATAGTTACTACCATTATGCATATGTGAAGAAATATTTGCCCTATAATTCCAAGTAACAACTGACAGGCAAAGCCAAGGAAGGATTCAGCAGTGCAGCAGTTCAGACATTCATCTGAAAGTATAAATACTAAGGGATTACACTAAGAAAATCACCTATGTGATATAGTGAGGAAGAAATCACTCTCCTCTAACACAGAAAAGCTGTTTTTAGTGTGACACTATCCTTTTCTCTCACCTTTGCTGGATGGATATCTTAAGCATGAGGCAGACAGAGCTGTAAGGGCAGCATTTATAAGGCCAGGATCAAGTCTCTCTGAGGTGCTATGTGAGAAATGAATTTTAAGTGATGTGTGGTTTCCATGGAGGACTTTGTACATGTGGGGATAATAACATCAGAGGATTTCCCATTTCTCTTTCCTGTTTGTTTGCATGCCAGATTTACTTCTGTGTTAGTCCACAGAGTACAACTGAAAAAATAGAAAGTGATTTAATGTCCTTGCTGTGTGCCTGGAAACCTGAAAAATACCCCTTAAAAGACATATATGGAGTTCAAACTTTCTCTGAAAGCAGAATTCTTCCCTTACATATGAACATGAATATGAGGATCAGAGATAAAAAGGTTAAACTTCAGTGATTTTTCTAACAAGGTATTATCTTTAAAAATGAACTGACAATTAAGCAATCTAATTCTCTTGTCGCAGTCTTGCTTCAAGTTGTGTAAATGTGACTTCAAACAGGGCTAAATTCTATCTCTACGATACATACCTTGGTCAGAGGTAGAATAGGATTTCTTCATTATAATATTCTCCATTCTTTTCATGACTCTCACCAAGTTAATTAAAAAAAAAATGTTTTTTTTTTAAAGAGAGTGGTAAGATTTCTCAACACAAGAGTCATTGGAGCCCTCAACACAAAAAGGAAATGTACCTGTTGGAGCATGCCCAGAGAAGGGCCACTAAAATGATCAGTGGGCTGGAGCACCTTTCCTGGTAAGAGGCTGAGAGAGTTGGGGGTGTTCAACCTGGAGAACAGAAGGCTCTGAGGGCAGCTTTCTAGTACCTGAAAGGTGCCTGTAAGAAAGCCAGGGAAGAACAGTTCACAAGGATGTGTATCAGTAGGACAGGGAGTAATGGTTTCAAACTAGAAAAGGGGAGATTTAGGTTGGGAAAAAATCTTCAGTATGGGAGTGGTAGATCAATGGAACAGGTTGCCCAGGGAAGTAGTAGAGGTCCCACCTCTGGAGGTATTCAAAGTCATGCTTGATGGGGCTCTGAGCAACCTGATGTAGTGAAGATGTCCTTGCTTACTACAGGGGGGTTGGACCGTAAAGTTCCCTTCCAACCTAATACATTCTATGATCTTATGATTCTATAGTCCATTTGTTACTAAAAACATTGGCCTTTTGCAGTTCTTTGTGTTCTCTGTAGCAATTGTACAGATAAAATTTCAAAGCAGTAGAATTTGGCACATGCTCTTTCTCTTTCTACAGATTGATTTGAACCATTTTAGAAATTACAGTGAGTTGCACAGATTTACAACATATTGACATCCATATCTACCTTCACTGTCCTTTTTCTGCCTAAAAAATCTCTATGAGCAGGAAAATAGTTGTAAGAAAATGTAAGATTAAAGTGATGTTATGGGCTTATTTTAGGCATTGTTCCTGCACTTACCATGATACAATCTGCTCCCAAATTAAATGGATGAACGTATTTCCTGATGGAAAATAAATACCATAACTCTTGGGCAAGATCAGTCCTTCTTGAAAACCATTGTATGGAATAGGATACTATAAGTTGGCTAACACAAATTTGCTAAGATAAAAATCATTCTTTGTAACAGTCAGTGATTTTTTGTCGTGAGATGTCTGACAAAAGAATCTCATGAGGAAACAATATCTCCGAATAATATCTCTGAATTTAGTTTAAAGAATATCAGAGATTGCATTTGTATGTATGTAGGAGTCTGGAGTCAACTTAGCCTAAGTTTCTCAAACAAATATGACCCCAGCTCTGCATAGAGCTCATCACAGTTAAGGCAGAACTGAATCTGCTGAAGAAAACTGGAGACTGATCTATCATAGCAACACTCCAGCGGATTGTTTCTCAGGACTACTGGTTGCAGCAAACCTGCTGGTAGGAATGTCAAAATCACCCTGCTGCATATTAATACTTTGGGTTTATATAAAATTGCTATTTCATAGCATTTTTGAAAATATAAAAAATTGGTTTCTGCTCCATCATCCTTCATGCCCCCAAAAAATTGGTGTGGATGCTGCTTCTGTCTAGTCTGTTTCTGAGTCATCAATTTGATCATTAGTGTTCACATTCCCATCTATTGCTGTAAACTGTGTTTTGCCACTATTTTTTTTGCCATATTTTCTCATTGTTGGCCAATGATAGGACAAGGGGAAATGGTTCCAAGCTGGAACATAGAAAGTTCCATCTTAATATAAAGAGAAACCTTTTCACCATGAGGGTGATGGAGCACTGGAACAGGCTGCCCAGAGAGGTTGTGGAATCTCCTTCTCTGGGGACATTCAAGACCAATCAATGCGTTCCTGTGTGATTTAATCTAGGTGATCCTGCTCAGGCAGGGGGGTTGGACTAGATGATCTTTCGAGGTCCCTTCCAGCTCCTAACGTTTTGTGATATTAATGAAGTACAGGACTTTTTTTTGTTTGTTTTTCTCACCTTAGTCACAATAAAAGTCATAAGCTAACCTTAATCACAGAATCACAGAATAGCTGAGGTTGGAGGGAACCTCTGAAAATCATCTGCTCCCATGTCACTGCTTCAGCAGGCCTACCTATAGCAGGCTGCACATGACCATGTCCAGACAACTTTTAAATATCTCCAACAATGAGAATGCCATAACCTCCCTGGGCAATCTGTACCAGTGATCAGTCACCCTCACAGTAAAAAATACTTCCTGATGTTCAGATGGAACGTCGTTTTTCAGTTTGTGCTCATTGTTTCTTGTTCTGTCTGAATAGCATTGCAGAAAACCCAAATCCATCTTCTTTGCACTCTCCCTTCAGATACGTACGCTGATTAATTTCCTTCTTGAGTCTTCTCTTCTCCAGGCTAAACATCATCATCATCTTTCTCAGTCTTTGCTCCTGTAAGAGATACTTCAATACCTTAATCATCTTCATATCCCCCAATAGCTGGACTCTTTTCAGTTATGTCCATGTCTCTCTTGTATTAAGAAGCCCAGAATTGGTCATAGTATCTCAGGTGTGGCCTCACCAGTGCTGGCATCTTTCTTAATGTAACACAGGATACCAATAGGCTTCTTTGCCACAAGGGCATATTATTGACTTATGGTTCAACTCGATGTCCACCAGGACTCTGAAGTCCATTTCTGCAAAGCTGATTTGCAGCTGGTCTTCCACCAGCATGTGCTACCCAAGGATGCTCTCCCCCAGGAGCAGGACTTGCTACTTAATCCATTTGACCCTGATTGCTTATGGCAAATTGTACTGTCCCTCCAGAAAATACCCATTCTCATGTCTGTCCAACAGAAATCCATTTTTAATTTTTACTGTCAACAGATGATTATGTGGAAAAACATTAATTTTTTTTGCCAGAAGCAACTGCTGCTAGAGTTTTAGAGTTATCTCAACACCATACTAGGAATTGAGAACTGTTAACTTTGCTTAGTGGTGACATTTCTTTGCAAAAGTAGGAATTGGTCTAAACAATGAATTCTTTTTTATGAATTGAGACTTTTGGAGCGGAAATAATTTGGGGGAGTTACTGTAGAAATTACTGATATATGCGCTATGCTAGGACATAAAACATCTGAGTTTTGTTACATCCTCTATAAGAGAATTCATGATACATTATAGACAGGTAATTACTAATTGCTCCTCACTCCCTCTAGTATAAAGATGGTAAAAATTATAATTTCCTACTTTTTTCCCCTTGTTCAATAAAAAGAGATTGCTTAAGATCCCAGAAGGGTATAGTACTTTACCTTTATTGCCTGTGCTGGATTATATTGTCCAGTTATTCATATGTTCATCTTGTAATTGTTAACATAAAACTGCTATTCTATATTGACCTTCTTGAAACTAATCAATGTTGTACAGGGATGCTTAAGCTTGTATTCCTCCACCAAATATGCCTTCTATGCAGTTAGAAGCTGCAGTGCTTGCTCAAATCCAGTGAAAATTTCTCCTACAAAGGATAAGCTGTATAACTTCATGTCCTGAATATGTCAGTAACTCATTGTACAACTGTCTGGGTCTGAAATTACAAACTACTCACATATACATTCTGATAAAAATAGCTCAAACAGCAGCTATATTATTCAACATAATTAATTCCATTTTACAATTATTTTACAGACCACATCTTCCTGTAGAAACTATCCTACACAGAATCAATAACATACATTAGGAAGTTTTAAATATGTATCTATGAATTATGCCAATAACTCATGATCATAGAAGACCAATATATTTTTATTTAAAATATAATCTTCGTGCTTTATTAAGGGATCATATGTTTGTATTACCTCGCAAATGCATACATGAATCAGTCAGTGACCTATTAATTCATTTCTTTATTAAGCTTTTTAGTATAGCAGTTAGAAAAACTCCCAGCCAGTCTGAATATAATGAATAAGTACTTCTAAAATGCATAGCAGGTGTTTATAATATTAAATGCTATCATAAAGTGTTGAAAAACAAAGAGTAATGACACCCAATATATTAAATGGTTAGTGTCAAATCCCATAACCCCTAAATAAGTCAGTTTGTTCCCTTCTCCATTATTTCTTTTTCAGAATGCAGCTAAAAGGAAAACCATGGTCAGAGGCAAGTTTGTGTTGTCTGTCTTTTTAATCAGCTATAGCTGAATTTACAGTTTTCAGACTGATTAGCAGGAAATACAATTTTTAAGACAATGATTTAAGCATTTTCTTTTCTGTGCATAGTTCAAGTACCATCTCTCTCAAAATCTCTTCAAGAATTAAAAGTTAGGCCTGGACTTGTCCAGAAAATATGACATTAAAGATCTTAAGCATGTCCAAAGAAGGAACCATTTTTAAACTTCATTCAGATTTCATTGAAGGAATAATTGTACGTGAAACTTGTGGTTTTCCTTGAGTTATAATATAGCATATAAGCATATAGAGATCAGTGGAGACCACTGAAAAGTGCTTTTCCTCAAGCGTTGGTATTGGGATCAGCACACTTTTAACTTATCTATTGGTAGCATGGACTGTGGAATTGAGTGCACTCTCAGCATCTTTGCTGCCATCACCAAGCTGCCTAACAGGATTGAGTGGTGGGCCTGGTGTGAACTGCGTGAAGTTCAACAAAGCCAAGTGCAAGGTCATACACATGGGTCAGGGCAATCCTAAGCACAACTACAGGCTGGGTTGAGAGTGGATGGAGAGAAGCCCTGATGAGAAGGACTTAGGGATGTTGATTGATGTTATGTTCAACATGAGTCAGCAATGAATGCTTGCAGCCTGGAAAGTCAACAGTATCCTGGCATGTATCAAAACCTGTGTGACTGGAGTCACTCCACCTGGAGTACTGCATACAGATCTGAGGTCCCCAGTGCAATAAGGATGTGGAGCTGTTGAAGTGAATACAGACGAAGGCCACAAATATGAGCACCTCTGCTAGGTATACAGACTGACAGTGGCAGTTGAGCCTAGAGAAGTCTCTGAGGAGACCTTAAAGCAGCCTTACACTACTTAAAGGGGGTGTACAGAACAGATGGAGAATTTACATGAACAACTAGTGATAGGACAAGGGGTAATGAATTTAAACTGAAAGAGGGAAGATTTAGATTAGACTTCAGGGAGAAATTTTTCCCTGTGAAGGAGGTGAGGCCCTAGCACAGGGTGCCCAGAGAAGCTGTGGCTGCCCCCTCTCTGCAGTGTTCAAGGCCAGGTTGGATGGGGCTTTGGGCAACCTGGGCTAGTGGAGGGTGTTCCTGCCCATGGCAAGGGAGTGGAACTAGATGAGCTTTGAGGTCCCTTCCAGCTCAAACCATTCTATGATTCTATGATATGGATTGAACTTTTAAAGCCGTTTCTTAATATGCAGCAATTTGCTTAGTTTTCCACATGCTTCCTAAAATGAAGGTTCTAAAATACTAGTGGCTGTAATGACATTGCAAAACTTTGGCATCCTATGTTTGGGGCTTTGTGTAAATAAATTAATCAAATAGTCTCTTAACTCACATGCTCTCATTCACTGTTTGGAAAAGTGTTCCTTTCCCCATATAGTATTGGCTGGAAGTCACCAGAATTAGCTGTTAATAATGTACACTTTATTATATAAATGTTATATCGTGAGGACTACTTTTTGTTTTCTGACACTATTAAATATCTGATACACATCATGTTATAGTAATTTTATCAGTACTTACATCTATTTATTATCTATAAACCTGTAAATTTTAATTCAAATATTTTTTTAATTTATGTTCAGATTAAAGGTCTATCAACTGATGTTTTCTTTGGTTTAACTTCACTGGTCACCCATGATACAAACTGGTATCACTCCTTGCACCAAATGCATTTTTCAACCAGTAATTTTGTGACTTCACTAATAAATGCTGATAAAGCTTGGATAGTCATCTTCCTAAATAATTAATATTTCTCTTCCAAAGTATTCTATGAAGTTTTCCTTGGCCTGAATGTAGAGAGCACAGTCTATTGTAGTAAGCACTACTGTCTCCATTTTCCTTGCACTCCTCTTATCTATTTTCTTCATATTTTTCTCTTGTTTCATCTATAAAGTTTTTAAAAAATAAGATCTTAATAAAGTCTATGGATCCCTTTGTGTTTTATACCTGCATGGTCCTTTGAGTAAAGGTATTTTTTATGTGAATAGCACAGCTGGATCCTATGAGAATAATAAAACAGGAACATTAACCACTTATATGTAGGACTGCAACCTTGGACTTTGTCAGGGCTGACTGGCCTCTTCAAGCAATTACTGGGGGAAACCCCATGGGAAAGGGAACCGGAAGGAAAAGGGACCCAAGAAAGTTGGTCCATATTCAAAGACCGCTTCTTCCAAGTTCAAAGCATCCAAATGAGGAAAAAAACAAGAAGGGGAGCCAGGAGACCCACATGGTTAAACAGGGGTCTTCTGGGTAAACTCAAATGTAAGAAAAAAGTCTACAGGTCATGGAAAGTGGGAATGGCTACGTGGGAAGTATACAAGAATACTATCCAAGATTGTAGGGTTCCAACTAGGAAAGCTAAGGCCTCCTTGGAATTAAACCTTGCAAGGGAGGTTAAGGATAACAGGAAGGGTTTCTTCAAATATATAGCTGACAAAAATAACATTAGAGTCAGTGTGGGACCACTGATGAATGAGGTGAATACCCTGGTGAGGACAGTAAGGCGGCAGAGTTACTGAACGCCTTCTTTGCATCTGTCTATACTGTTGGGGAGTGTTTGCAGGAGTCACAGATGTCAGAAGTCCCAGAGGAAGTCAGGATAAATGCAGAGTCTGTCTCGATTGATGAGGACTGGATCAGGGACCAGTTAAGCCATCTGGACATCCATAAATCCATGGGTCCTGTTGGGATACACCTGAGGGTGCTGAGGGAGCTGGCAGGAGTCATTTCTAGGCCACTGTCCATCATCTGTCAGAAATCCTGGGAAACAGGAGAGGTGCCTAAGGACTGGAGAAAGGCAAATGTCACTCCAGTCTTCAAGGAGGGCAAGAAGGAGGACCTGGGTAACTACAGACCAGTCAGCCTCACTTCCATTCTGGAAAGATGATGGAACGACTTATCCCTGGAGCTGTCTCTATGCATATCAAGGATAAGAGGGTTATTAGGAGCAGTCAGCGTGGTTTTACCAAGGACTAGATCTTTTGAGGTCCCTTTCTGTCGTTGTGATTGTCAGGAAAACAGAATGAAAGTAAAAAGTAAAGTTCAAAAGTAAAAGAAAGTCAAGACGGGTTGAGAGGAGTTGAGAGATTTATTGTTACAGCCTGCTTTCTTTTATCTTCCCTGTATCTCTTCACATTAAAATCCAATTGGCACACACAAGACAACACAGTTAGCAATAAGCATTTCATTGGATGACTCTTTCTCTGTTGCAGCTTTGATGAGCAGAAGAAGCTCTACTTGGCAGCCCAGCAATTCATTATCTTGTTTCTCAGCTCTTCTTGGGATGTTCCATCCTCTTCAAGGGCACACAGGTATCCGCCCAATGTCAGAGTTAAATTCACATGCCTCTCCCTTGCATTCCAATCTCCCAGAGAATTTCCAACTGATGACATTCTGTGATTGTGATTTATAAAATATTTTTTCACCAAAAAATGATCTCTTGGTACAAGGAAGAAACATTTGGTATGAACATAAAGCAAAGTGTCATAGCTCAAGGCCCAGCTCAGTAAAAGCTTAAAAGCAATTAATTTTTTCCCCCAATTAAAAAAAAAAACCAAAAATAATTCTGTAGTTTTACACCAGAATTGACTACATCAGACTTTTAAAAATTATTTAAATATTTTCCCATGGTCATAAAAATCTCTCGGGGGATGCCCTAAAAGGTAAACATTTTTAGCAACGGGAAGTAGTCACCTAAAAGGGAACGGGTTCTTGCAAAATAATTATCTGATTGAAAATGCTGTTATTGTTGGAGTAGCACAAATTGTATGGAAATTACATTACCTTATAATCCTTTGCCAAGAATAGAGCTGTCATCTTTGGATTCCTGGTAGAGCTATTGACAGTTTTGCTGTACGCACAAATGTTCACAGTAATTGTGATTATGAGGTCTCAGGCTGTGTATACAGTCTGCATCCATTTTAAGTTCAAAGATGTATCTAGGTTATGTTACAATTATCACTTCATGCTCAGGAGGTATGGACATTTCTGGGATTTGAAAAACTGTGCAGTTAAATGACCTGCAGCGGATTAATACCAGTCTGAAGAGGAACTAAATATCTGTAATTCTTGGCAAAGTTTTGTACATTGTCAAAGTCTCTCCAGGAAGAACTTCCAAAGGGAAGGGAAACCTGGTAGAAGCATAGTTTCAGTCTAGAAGGATGGTTTTATATTTGCAGAGACATACTGCATTTTTGTAGAGGCTGGGAAAGGAAAACCTAACCTAGGAAAGGTTACTTCCAGGGAACTGTTATAGTTATGGTTGTTTAGGTTTTTTAAAGGATGATAGCACAATACAGTGGAAACTGAGACTTTTCATAAGAATATATTGTATTTATTAAGCCTAGAGTTAGAATTTGTGTTAACATAGAAAAGGTGAGGGAAAAAAATACCTGTTGATTTCAATTTTAATCAATTTTGGGATGAATTATTGAGCTTCTTGTTTAGTATCGCTCCATGACCAGGACACTACCAGTGTATTTGCTACTCCTGCCAAGGTATTACTCCTGATAGAACTGATTCATTTTGCATAAATAATTGCATACTAATTGGAACAAGGTCTTGATTCTCAGCTTCCCACATGATAAATAAAAGCCCTATTTATTGTGAGTCAGTTCTACCCAGGACCAAATATGTAATTCTGAAAAAGTGGGAAAGCTTCAATTTTTCATAATGTGAAAGAATTTTATGTTATACAGCACGCCTGTAATAGCTCATTGCAGGACTGAAAACATATTTGACATTAACTTCATATTTTTAAAAGGTCTTTTTTCTTCAAATCAAAGAACAACTTTTAGAATATATTTATTATTTCAGGAGGTGTTTCAATTATGTGTGAAACATTATAACATTTGGGAAAATGACATGCAGTTGGGTATATTGTCATTTAAATTGTAATTTGTAAGAAAAAAACAACTTATTTTGTATCATAATTTGAAAATATTTTGAAAGAGATAAATGACACCCAGTAGCTCAGATGGCTATTTTAGCAGTACACGTGAGTCAAATGCAGACTTTTTAATCTTTTTTTTTTAATTTATTATCTTTATATCTAAATTATGGTTTTGAGCAGATTTCTTTTTACTTCAATTTTTCATTAGGCGCATATACATATATACATATATATATGTACATATATCTTAGCTGAAAATTCATTGTAACAAGATTTGGGGAGATGCTGCAATATTTTAAAACAAGCAGCCATGAAAACTATATAAATATGACTTCCTGAGGATTCAGAACAAGGACTTTGATTTTATTTTTCTGCTAAATGACATGAGATGGCCACTGCTTCCAAGCTACATTTCTTTAAGGATACGGATTTCTCAAACAGTTCTCAGCAAACTCTGCATTGACTGTTAGAGGATAGATTCACCTTTCCCCTCTCATTTGGACCTTGTTTTGAAATTTCCATGCAGCCTTACTGTTAAGCTGTTATCAAATTACAGGAGACATAAAAAAATTATAATAAAAAATCATTACTGTCCCTTTCTTGACCTCCAAGTCTGTAAGTAAGAATAAGCGGTTAATTTAGGTCTATACTTCTGGTCAGCTAAGAGTTATGCTTTAGGCAAACAGATTGGAAATGTTTTAAGCTGTTACCAAGGAGATGAGTCAGAATCTGTTTCTAGGATGACTTAAAGGTGTCGGTGTTAAAAATGTTGGATATCTAATTTATTCTGGGAGATCAAACCTGTTCAGCAGGTGTCCATTAAAACTGCTGATTTCTCTCTCATTTTCAGTTATGTCTTTTCAGGTCACTGACACTGAAGGCATGAAAAGGTATTTTAATGACTTTTTTTCGGTAGAGAGGTAACATTTGTTTTTCCCGAGACCTTTCTTGTGTCACCATACATTTTTTTCATCCCTTTTCCAGTATGTCTCTTCTTTTTTTCTTGTTTGACTTAATGAAGATATGTATAACACTTAAGTATTTTATGTGCTAGTCATGCTATGGAAGACTGTTACCCCATTTTTAATCAATGGGACTGACCACATATTTTCCTTCATAAATTTATGCAATCTGCTTTACCTTCTGTTTTTACCCCAAGGTATAAAATAGGCCTTTTTTGTTCTTATTTCTTTTGTGCTTTGCCCAGTTAAAGATGCTGAAATAATAACAAACCTGAAAATGCAATCCTGAAAATAAACGTGCAGACTTCTTTAGTTATTATCCTGTTAAATGAGACAAATGCACTTTTTCTCTTTTCTTGCCCTTGATTTTTCAATATAGAAAGTACATTTTTTGGACCCCCCTTATAGTACAAGATGCTGTTGCTAGGCTAAAAGCCAAAAAGAAATTCGACTACAGATTCTGGCTGAAAGAAAATTAAACATAAGATTTTCCTGCTTGAAAGTACTTTCTGTTCTACCCTCTTGCACATTGTACATTGGCAGGTGAGTATCTCAAATGAGTAGGTTCAATACACAGTAAATAGATGAACGGCTTTTGTGCTTATCGCTGTTTGTCACGAAGTAACACTGGAGCAGGCTGCCGTCTGAGTATTTGCTATGATCATCAGAGCTTAAGTATTTGTGAAGTATTTCACAGCATCACAAGTTTGCGTCTTTTTCTTTTTCTTTTTCTTTTTCTTTTTCTTTTTCTTTTTCTTTTTCTTTTTCTTTTTCTTTTTCTTTTTCTTTTTCTTTTTCTTTTTCTTTTTCTTTTTCTTTTTCTTTTCCTTTTCCCTTTCCCTTTCCCTTTCCCTTTCCCTTTCCCTTTCCCTTTCCCTTTCCCTTTCCCTTTCCCTTTCCCTTTCCCTTTCTCTTTCTCTTTCTCTTTCTTTCTCTTTCTCTCTTTTTTCTTCATATCTTTCTTTTTTTCCTCTCCAGAAAATTTAAAATATCTGTGCCTTTGTCCCACTGTTTTCTCTTTTCCTTGTGTCTACTGCACTCCTGCCTTTACATGAGGACAACTCCGTAATAATTCTAATAACTTCATGAAAGCACAACCTGTGGCACAGTCTGGGCACTCTACATACCTCTGGCACTTGCCCTGTCATAATGTTATGATGGAACACATTGTTCTCACAGCCAGTGAGACTTTTCTGAAGATATCAGAGAAAGCCTGACTGGAAAAGTGTACAAAGGTTCAAGTTGTGTTTTACTAAGATGTGCGATAGTCTATTGACAAAAGAAGTGGGGGATGTTCTGGGTAAAACACAGAATAAAGTCAGTTGTAACTTACAGACAGCTGATCATGATTGACTTAGCACCAAGTAACTCTCAGTCCAATTTTAACTTTCCAACCAAGCTAGTATTAGATTTATAAGAGTCAGATTTTTTTTTGAGCTCTAAACTTGATGGTCAGGGCATTCTTGATACAATGAAAACATCAAGTCCTGTCTACATTCACCAAGTTTTTACTGAGGCTTTTAACTTCAAAGTAAACAAGTTATAAATATTCAGAAAAGTTATTGTTGCTTTTCTCTCCATGTGAAAAATTCTCAAGGATTCCCGATCACCAAAAAGCATCTATCAAAGAGCACAACTTCTGCTTAAAAATCCTGAGAAGAGAGAGAAAAAAATAATAAAATACAACTAAATGGGACTGTATGAGATACATTAAAAGAAAAATAAATCACTTCCATACTAATTTTACCAGCAGTTGTTCCAATAAGATTATGGGAAATTGAAAATTAATGGATTAAACTATTGTAAACTAAATTCTTGCTCTTTTTTGGATTTTTCATGATATTGCAAGTGAGTATGAGGAGAGATAAGCAAGCTCTTCAAATTCACGCTGCTCTAGCTCTTATTTGAACAAGTAAAATATGATTAAGATATTCTCTTTTGAATCAACAATGATATTTCAGGACTACAATAGAACTTCCCAGAGGAAGCAGTTAGGAAGATTTCAGATAGATGTCTGGAACGTGCCAGGAGTCTATGAAGTCATGAGAGGTTTAAATGTTCACTGTATGTTTTCATAAAGTCATATTCCTTCTTTGAGGACAGGCAGTTTAAAAATATGAATCACATAGTTCTATAAAGAAAATAGCAATTTTAAATAGCAAAAAAACACAAGTTCAGTGTCAGACCCCTGAGTCAGAGTTCAGAGACTTTGTTGTTGCCATTCTTTAGCAGCTGCTTTGGGAATTAGTCTTCTTGTTGATCTAAATTGGAAAAGTGCAACTATCTGGCAGTAAAATATAGATTTAGATAATACAAACATCTTTTGAAATCCCAAAGAAAAATCTTCAAAAAGGCTAATGAGCACTACAGGAGATGTTCATATTATTCCAATACTCACAACAGATAGATTCATATATTTAAAAAGCTTTGCCATAAAAAATAATTTCTTCAAATTTAGGAAACAATCAACACTGAAGTGTGAACTGAAATCTAGGCAAAAAACCCATATAGTTCAATTTCCTGTGCAGTTTCTTTCTTCATTTATGTTTACCCCTGTAAGCTTTTGAGGAATTTGGACCTCTCACCCTAGAATATTTAGTCTGTAGGGCTGAGAAAAGTGCATAGTGAAGTACCAGTAAACTGGTGTTAAAGAGCATGTGATGATAGTGTTGAAGGTCTTTCATTAAGGATCTTGTTCTGATCCTCTTAAATTGAAACATTTATCCCAGTGTATCTATCACACAACTAATATATAAAATGCTAAGTGATTGATTTACTTTTAAATCATGTCGGGATTTGAGCAGATTGAGAAAAGTAGTCTCAGATACAAACTATTGTGTTATTGCAAGCTTATAAATGGTTCCGTAAGATGTAACTTTGAAGTATAGCTAAATATTGTGTAACAAATGAGAATCTGGTGCTTTGTTCTGGATCAAGATCTTGTGTTAAAAGCCCATGTTTTAAACGGCAACTTTTAAACATGTCCACAAATTTTAAAAATTAAAAAATACACTTTCTCTGATCCTTTTTTTTTTATTTTGGTGCATTTTTTCCTTCTAAACACAAATTATTTTCAAGCTATTTGAATTTATTTCAATTTTTAGTTCTAAAAAATATCTGGACCGATATTTTGAAGTCAGTTCAACTTTCTTTTTATGGGATTTTGGTGTTTATTTTCAAAAATATTGAAAGAGAAACCTGAAACATAAAAAGCAAAATATAAATCAGTAGAAAACCGTCTGTCCTTTGATTTTCCCAGCCTGATATATTTCAGAAATTAATACAGTTATGTTGCTCCAAAATCTCTGTAAAACAAGTATTTTTTTCTGTTCATACTTTCAGGTCTTCTAATCTATGCTCTGAAAACCATGTAGTCTCTTAATTTCATCATTTTCTACATCAGCTTAATAACACAAATGATATAACTATATGATATTTATTTTATCAGTCTTGCTTCTTCAGTGCACTATCACTTGTGGTTAAAGCATAAAAATGGAATACTAACAAATCTCATATTTGCTTATTCTGCAGGAGACCTTCAGCAGGCTGTGAAGTCAGGTTTAGCATTGTGTTCATATGAATATTGATATGAATGGTGCAACATACTTCACATTTCAAGAAGTAGCGTAATTATTTAAAATCCTTTTTCTGGTGTTGGCTTTGCAACCTTAACATGCTCTTAACATTTTTCACATGAGTTTGTGAGAAAGCTAAGAAATAGTCCTCTGCTTTATTGATAAATCTTAAAGTTGCACAGTTAAACCTTGATATAGGGTTGCTCAGAGCAACACTGTTTTATAAAATCCCTCAGTTTATAATTTTGCTAAAGAAATAGAACATATATAAAGAAGTTTTGTCCTTTGATTCATCTTTAAGTAGGAATATGATACTCTGTGAAGATGTACATACTATATTCCCGGAGATATTCTAATATATACACAAATATTTTATTGAAAATTCTTCCAGTCTATTTTCTATTTATTTTACATTGATTTTATGCTAGTTTATCATAAAGTGTAACAAAAATTGCTCTATAAGAATACTTCAATGATAATATTTATATTTATATTTATATATACACAAAGATATACATATATCTATCATGATACTAAGTAATTTCTTATTGCTGGTTACAATGTTCCATTTGCAATGATACATGAAGTCTTTTCATATCACTAAGAACAGGGCCTATGAATTCACATATTCTTCAAACCTGTAGACTGCTAAAGCTTTTTAAGGATGCTCTTCAATAAATACAGCTG
>VXBZ01009154.1:245601-257511 GCA_013399135.1 Heliornis fulica
CCCCCCCCCCCCCCACCATATAAATTACACAAAGAGATTCCAGCTGGGTTTGGTGTTCTGGACAAGAAGATGATAGGCTTTACCTATGAGCATAATTTATCTGGAGACACCTTCAGGTGTAGCATAGACTGCAGGGCTAGGAACCTGATTTAAATCTCATAGTACAATAACTATTCTTCTGAAGAACTCATTGTCTTCGGCTGTCAGACTTCACTTTCTACCTTTGGGTTTTTCTCATTTGGTACCAAATCCTAAATATCCATATCAGTTTTTACAGGTCTCTTGTATCATATTAGCATTTTCAAGTGACATCTACTTTTTACTTTGAGTTGTGTATAGATTGTTATCAAATTAATGTCTGTCACATTTAATAGCTGAAAATTATAATTTTTGTCTTGATTTCTTCTCTTCGATGTAACTACAAAAGCTAAGCTTCCCTATTCTTTTATTTTCAGGTTGAATTTTTTCTGTTATCATTCTTGATAAAAAAGGGTGGCACACCATGAAGAGCACAGAACAGATCTGCACTGAACTGAGCTAAAAATTCCACACGAGTTATTCAAAGAGTGTAGTGTTATTCTCCCAAAGATAACAGCATCCTAGATGGCCAAAACCATTTAGCTTTGTAAAAGCATGTGTGAATCATCAGAATTTGTAATTTTAAGGACATAATATCATATCAATAAAAGGTATGTTTTCCTTTTTGAATTAACTTGAATTTTATTTTATTTAAATCCAAAATTATTAAATTCACTTTTAATTAACAAAATACATAAAATAAATTATGATGAATGACATTTTATTGCGTAGGTGAAAAGGAGCAGAAAGCCCACATGAAAGTTTTCTTCTCTCTTAAATAGTAATAATTTCATCACTTTTCCTCATTTAGTTCAATTTCTCACATTATGAAAATGCATCATCACATGAAACTCCCTATAATAAGTTATCTGAATCCATTTCAAAACAAATAAAGAAAAGTTTCAAGTAAGCCTTCTTCATACTGCTGCAATTATTTTTCGAAGATTGTCATAGTGTAGGAAAAGAGCCAAGAACATGCAAGAACAGCCTCTTGAGTTTGAAGAAAAAATTCATTTACAGAAAAGAGCATCACATCAAAATGAAAAATAACTTTTCTTTTTTTTTTTTTCCAGAACCTTAAGAAAAGTAGTTCCTAAAACACTGGTCTATGTGTGACACTCTGATAGCTAATTCCTTGGGGAACCCACTATTTCCCAGATTTCCTATGTATGGGGAGATTTAGGCACCTAAAGGTAGGAGCCAAAAAGACCATCAATCAGAACAATTTCTGCTATCCATTTTTTTCCTCTGGCAGTCCTGGCCCAGCCCCCTGAGGGATGCATCTGCTCTTTTATCCTTTGTAGGGTCAACCAGTAGCAAATCTGAGATCAGGTCCCAGAGGCACACAGACCCACATGCACAGGACACTGACGTGGCTGAGACACAGATTGCCACAGAGAAGGTACTGCCTTCAACAGCACCTTTGTACAGGACTCACACAAAACACCAGTATAGGCAGACAAGTCCCCTCCTCCTTGGCTCCTCTTGCTCCCAGCATCCCAGAATCTCTCATTTTTTCATCCTTATCAGATGCAAATTCCTGGTTTGCCTGCAGATTTTTGATAGCCTGTCAACTAGTGAGACTGACAAGCTTTGTTACTGTCATTGGCTCCATTATGTTAATGTCAGGTCTGTGATTGCTTGCTTCAGTCTTTTCCTCAGTATCCCGTTTAGCAAGGTCTGTTGTCAGATAATCTTAATGACATAAACATTCCCAAATTCCATGTAGCTTTATCAGTCTGACTGACCAGGTTTAGTTCTTGTTCCTGTTTCCATAGTAATTTGTCAGTCAGGTTTGTCTCTGTATGCTCTTGTTTATGGCTTCCTCCTTTACTTCTCATCCTCTTTTTCTATAAAGTAACTCTACTACAAGGTACCATTAAAGGAAAATAAATGCTCTCCCCTTCCTTGTAACCTTATAGTTTCCAACTGACTCATGGTGATCATGGAGATATTAAATGGTACATCACTGCTTTATGTGACATGGTTGTATTTAATAAGATAGGTGAAACAATTACATATTTGAGATACCTAAGAAGAAGACTTGGAATAATTAAGGCTCAGCATAGTCAAGTCTGAGGCATTTGTGGATGTGTATGAAAGCAATTTCTAGAAACACATTATAAATGTAGATAAGTACACTTTTCAGACATCCAGGGTCTGAAAGAACCTAAGCAATGATTAAGAAATCTATATTTTGGGTTTCAAAACAGTAAAAAGCTTAATTCCTACTGCGGAATTACTTGACAGTGTTTTCCTTTGGAAAGTGTATAAGAATGTAAAAATAAATTTGACACATGGATTATGCATTATTAATGAAGGACATACAAGATAAATTTCCAGATAAGACACTTTGTCAATAAGAATGTTAATTTATTCCATGACAATCCTATTCATGTCTGCATTTTGTTTGATAATTCTATTAATGCATCTCCTGCTGTAGTAGGTGAAGGCATAGATGTTTCAATTATTCATCCTTAATCAGAACTTTGAAACAAATTGAGACGTGTTCTTTACATTCTGATACAGACTACATTTTTCTGCTACTTGGTTGACAATCATATGTGAACCTTGATACAAAATTATATGGCTTAATACTTGCCAGACTGATTTGGAAGGATCTTTTAGCACTTGATAAAATCAGTAGTGAATAGTACACGAGTACTGTTCAAAAAGAACTGATAAAGAAGAAAAACAACTGGAATTCAGATTAGTCAGGTCTTTGAACCTAGAATAAGCTAGAGAAGAAATAGAGCTATTGAGACAGCTTTTAAGAAAATTAAAATCTCTAACCAAATGAAGTAAATCAGTAAATTCTAAGCATCATGTTTTCTTTGAAGACACAATTTCTGCAGTCCCTTCTCTCAAATCCCCTACTTTGACTTCAGTACTAATCTGGATAAGCAGATAAGATCTATCAGAGGAGGAAAAGAAAATTTTAGGAGTGACAGAATTTGAGATGGCATCAAACTTTGTAAAGGTTAAAAAGCATTGGAAAGCAGCTTTTGGAAATCTTTTTATGCATACAGTGGAGTGCTGTGTGGCTCCAAATGAGTGGAAATAAAACATAATTTATTTCTTCATATTTAGTTAGTTTGATACTTTCACATATTGTTGAAGACAAAACCTATTAAAGATGTTCAATTAAGGACACTAAAATAGTAGATGTTTTCAACCCAAAGTATTATTAAAAATAGACCAACTGATTGATTCATGAGCTTAATTTATCCTTCTAAAACCTGCACTGGGCACTGAGAATAACTGAATACTATTCAGATCAAGAAGTGAGGAAATCACAGGAAGTACAGTAAAAGAATAAAATATTGGTACTATGCATAAATTTCCTACAGAATGGTTTGTATTCTTAGAAATTATCATAGTAGGTTTACAGTGAAGCTTAACTGAAGTTTGCATTTACTCAAGTTAATCAATCACTTTTTAAGAGTGAAAAAAGCTCTTAAAACGCTACAGTATCAATATAATCCTGAGAAACAAATTTATTTGTATTAATAGTATTCATATTGATACTCACTGACCTGTGAATCTACTGTCTTTCAGGAAGTGTCTCCTATTTTTAGGGCACCAGAAATACAGATTGAATAAATAAATACTTTCACAGAATCACAGAATATTAGGAAGAGCTGGAAGAGACCCCAAAAGATCACTAAGTCCAACCCCCCTGCCCAAGCAGGATCATCTAGACTAGATCACATATGAACGTGTCCAGATTGGTCTTGAATGTCTCCAGAGAAGGAGACTCCACAACCTCTCTGGGCAGCCTGTTCCAGTAATTTCAATTTATCTCTGTCAACATGGGTGGTTTTTGAATGCATGGGATTTAACACTGAAACAACTTCATGAGATACATAGAGTTTGATTAAATACATGTGCTCTGTTGTAGCTATATCATGTGAATAGTGAGTAAGATGGCTGCCAGAGGAGCCAAATTCATGGCTATTGATAAAATGAGTAAACAAGAAACATAAAGACTAGCAGTGCTGTGTTCCACTAGCTACTCAGGCTATCCAAATCACATAATGATGGTGAGGTTTTTTTAATCAATTTACAAATTATATTTACAGCTCAACATCTTTTTAGGTGTATGATACACATTTGAGATACTTGTTGTGTACTATATCCCCTAACTATAGGACATAGAGAATACCTCTTATAGAAGACATATAGGTCTTTATGTTAATTTTTCAGGCCAGGAGGCTGACACCCTGGATTAATGCACTGCACTCTTTATAATAAGAACAATAATGTTAAAAGGAACTATAAAAGTAATGCCAGGTATTTGTTATGGTTAAAAACTTGTAACAGTCTTATTCAAGTCTTTGAATAGCAAAAAAAGGGGCTTTTTACCATCTATGGATTTTTTTAAGAAAAAGATGACTTGAGATCTGTGACTATTACTATAAATCCTGCTTATTTTTATATGTTACGTAATCTAAAAGCTGATAGCTAGAGAACTAGGGAAACCACAATGACACTGCACTGTCATGTGCAGCAGAAATTTGAACAGTTAAAAGAGAAAGTTATTTTTTCAGACAACTTTTTTTTTACTAAAGTTTTAAATAACAATTTTCTTTCTGCTTTAATGATTATGTGTGAAAATTTGTCATTCCAGATAAAGCAGAACTTTAAACCAGGAAAAATCATATTGTAATGAGCAAAAGAAAGTTAGATCCCTTTTTTAAAAATAAGAAAGGGAGCAGAAGGCTGAAATGATCATTTGTATAAAATTATTCCCAGGTTTCCCTTAAGCACATACGGTGCTTTAAAATATTGTAAATGATAATGCCTGCTACACTTGTGATAATCGTAGCTGCAGTCAGTACGACTCAGGAAAATTATACTGCATTTATAAAATGATGTTACTATAGTGTCAAAGTTCCACAAAACCATGTCATAAGGATTATTTTTTTTGTTGTTCCTTAGAGGAAAATGGTATAAAATTCACAAGTTTTGACAAAGAAGTAGAAATATATGTCTTGGAAATGTGGCTGCTTACAACAGTACACGACATCTTTTCTAACAGCACATTACCAAATAAGTTTTTTACAGTGCTTCTAACTTTGTGAAAATAAAGGGAGGAATTGCCATTCTTCATTGCTATTTCCAGAAACAAGTTTTTACCACTTCCATGTGGATAGACTTCCAAGATAATTGAATATTCACTATTTTTTTTTAAATAATGGGCCTATTTTCCTTTGATGATCTCTCCATGACATTATTACTTCATATGACACCTTCCTTGAACCTAGAGAAGTAGAGCTCTGAAGAGTTTCATGTGGTGCAGTAGCAACGAGTTGAATACTGTTGCTATGGAGTCTTTGAAATGCCATACAGAACTCTTCCTGCAATAATTCAACCACCCTCTGACTTTTGAATCAAAAGAAAAACATATATAATCTTCCACAGCAATCAGATAATGGATGCTGGTGTGAATACACAGCTGTTGTTTTCTGTTGATTTAAGTACTACAGCAAACACTTTAACTTGTAAAAGCTTTGCAGAAAAAAATGGGCATTTACTTCTTTGTTGAGAAATTTTAGAAAAAATATTTTAACTGCCCTGATTTTTTTTTTTTTAATTATAGACATTAGTTGCTTCATGGAGTTGTCTGTCTTTATTATTTTGATCAGAACCATCCCTGAAATCACTGTAGAGAAATATTTTTCAAAAACTTTTTATTTGCTTGTCAACAAAATCATTAATTGGTTGTCTGATCCAGGAAAGAGAAGTTCTCACTATTAAAAAGAATGTTATTTATGTTCATTTTTACTTATGTGAAAACTTGCCTAAGACTGGAAGAGGCTATTCTGAAATGCTACAGAGCATTTTCATACTGCAGCAAGATGCCATGAGATCCTTTGATATCAATACAGCAATATAAACACCAACACCCCCACACACACACACATGCACACACACACACACACACACGCACGCACACACACAATCCACAAACACGCAAACAAAAACCCCAACCCCAGCAGGAGGGGAGAGAAGAGAGCTTTTCTTTAAAGAGGACCTTTTTTATACCCAAATTTTGTGCAGAACAATTGGGAAAACAACTAGCATCTTCAGTAAAATCATAATTTAATCACTTTTGGAAGTATCCTATATCAATTTAGGAAAAAAAAATACAGTTTTCACCACACTTTGGTTTGAAAATCATGATAAAATAATTTGGTTTCCTTTAAACCTGAGGGCAATTTGGTCCTATACATCTTTGCTATAGAAGAAAAAAAAAAAATCAAAAAAACCTCCAAAGGGTGGAATTTTGCCTGTGAAAGGAACAAGAAAATGTTGGTTAGCTATTTACTGAACCTAAATAACTGAAACAATAGATACATTTTGTGGTGATAAATACTAAAGAAAAAAGGATGGATGGCAAGAATTTTATTTTTCACTGTAACCTCTAACAGGTCTAACCTTAATGAAATACAAATCAGATTGATAAATGTCATGCTAAGGAGAAAATATTTTTCAAACATGAATGCTGAGGTAGAGGTGAAGCCAAGATATTTACTTTTAAAACAAAAGACATTAATGCTGTGATAATTCTGTAAGACAGCTTATTCTGCGTTGTGAGACTCTAGCCTTGGTTAGTTCTTTGTTTTCTAAAGCCTTTCTTGGTATCAGCTACTGTCGCGGTGAGCCAGAATCAGAGACATTTACTCATAGAGTTATGTATCTGTTCTGATTTATTGTGAGTTAGTAGTTCATATATATAGGTTTACTCTTAAGCGTGACTTTACATGATTGGTTAACGCATATATTTGTACAATTCTAATTGGAGAATTCCAGTGCTATCAGTGAAGTTGATAGATATGTGCAGCCGCTTATCCTGGCTCCATCCTTATCAGGTCTGGTCTCTTTGATTCTTCTTGTGTCTCCTCTTGATATCTTAACGAGCACCCTTAACAAGCTTAGGCTTCCGAAGTCTTACTTATCAGATTGTCCTCTGATGTGATAATGTTCATGCCCGGGTTATACAGTTCTAGTATTTTTTTATGTCCATTGTCTGACAAGAAACTCTCTACAAGCTACCAATACAGTCCATACTATTTTCAGGTCTCCCTTATTCCTACATCCATGAGCTATTTCCTGAAGATGCAACTAAGCCCAAATGTGTCCTAGTATATTGGGCATTCAGCTAAAATATATATATAAAGTTTAGCAGAGATTTCTCACCCCAGCTCTTGCTTGTGGGTATTTTATTTAGGTTTTGGCTGACTATGCAAAGAAACAGTTCTGGTTATAGAAGTCTAGATCTCTAGTTTAAAAGAAATTATTTAATGACTAGGCTAATGTTTGTTTCTTAAAATCTGTCCTTGATTTGGAAGCATGAAGGAATTTCTGTCCGACAGTACCTACTCATTATGAATTTGTTGAATCCTGTTAAGGTGAATAGAACTTCACCTGTTAAGGTGAAGACACAGATATATGTGTAGCACCACATCAGTCTTTTGCAGTGTGGTCTTTACAGTCTAACCAGCAGAGAGCTGGCTGGCTAGATATGGAGGTACTGAAGATGTGGCCACGTCTAACAGATCTGATCTTTATACTCTTATTCATCTTTTTAAAAGACTAGATGAGCCTCTGGAGGTTTTGATTATGAAAGAAGCTTAGGAAGTTAAATCCAGATAGATGGATTTCACAATCCCAAAAGTAGAAGTCTCATTTTACTGAGATTGCATTTAGCCAAGTTTGAGTCCGTCCTAAGCCTGCATATTAAAGTGTGTATGGCAATATGAGCTATTTAATCTTTGAAGTGGAATTACCTAAACTCCTGGATGTGATTGTGACAGGTGCGATAGTAAGAGCACAGATATCTCCAATTATGAATACAGCAAATACCTACCCATGCCCCATAGTTTTGTTAACCTGATACCAAAGAACAGGATTGTTGGATAATATTTCCCTATTACTGGTCATTATACCATGCAATCTAATAAAAGCTACTGTTAGCTTAATGCATATTGACTGATATATAAAAATTTAAGTAAACTATACATTTAAAAAATAGGTTCATAACTCATATGACTTGTAATAACAAAAATAGCATATATATTCTGAGATAAATTGACAGTTTCAGAGTTATATTTCAGAAAAAGACCTTCAAATCCTATAAATGTTTTTGTGCTTGTGCACAGATGTGGAAATGGCTTTGGAACAGCTTGTTGCTGGTTTCATTTTGCAGACAAAGAGGGTTTAATCGGACTTATCTGATTAAAAATAACAGTGATTCATAACAGCATATAATTAGTGTATATTTTGGACAAGGACTTTAGTTCTGGACATAGATTTTCATTCTGGAGACTCTGTTCCAACTTAGTAGCATGAAAAAGTTTCTAAAGAATGTATAACAAGTGCCCATGCTAACCACTGTTCTACAGTGTAGGTTCTTCTCAGTGTGTAATTTTGTACATTATCAAGACTCATACTAAATACAGTCTGCAGACAAGTTTGTTTGCATCCTGCTTTTTTTACTCTTGACTGTCTTCTTGTTCAAGAGTAATGGAATGAGAATAACAAAACTTCTTGTATTGCTCCGAAAGTATAAAAATTTACTTGACCTCACAGAGCTCACAAATAGTCTCTATATCTCTTTGCAGGAGTGCAGTAGGATCTCTTTGCAAGAAAAGGGTTAATAAAGCATTGTGGTGTGATTGAACACCTGTACTGAAGTTCCTCTGATTGTCATAAAAATAATCAGGCATGTACATTACTTTATATCAAGAATGATTCATAAACATTTAATTATAGGAACTCTTAGCATAGCTTTGCCTTGTCCATCCTAGCAGATGACCTGATTCTAATAACAACAAATCTATATTTTATTTCAAAATTCGGTTTGTTAGCTGTTTAACCAGTTCTTCTGAATTAATTTAAATCAGAAATTTTCTGCAGTGGGAAAAATCTTTTTGCTGTTAATATATGTACTGCTTAGCACAGTCAGGTCTGATATCCCGAAGCAATCTCAGAGCATGTATATGATAACCAGGGGATCAGGCACAGCTAGTTCATGAAAGGCAAGTCCTGCCTGACCAACCTCATCTCCTTCTATGACCAGGTGACTCACCTGGTAGATGAGGGAAAGGCTGTTCATGTAGTCTACCTAGACTTCAGCAAAGCCTTTGACACAGTGTCCCACAGTATTCTCCTGGAGAAGCTGGCAGCCAATGGCTTGTACAGGTACAGTCTTTGCTGGGTTAAGAGCTGGCTGAACAGCTAAGCCTAGAGAGTGGTGTTGAATATTGTTAAGTCCAACTGGTGACAGTCACAAATGGTATTGTGACCGCCACATGACGGTATGAGGGTTGGTATTGGGGCCCATATCCTTTAATAGTTTTATTGGTGGTCTGTATGAGGGAAATGAGTGCACCCTCAGTAAGTTTGCAGACGACACCAAGTTGGGGGGAAATGTCAATCTGCTGGAGGGTTGGAAGGCTCTGCAGAGGGAGCTAGACAAACTGGATCAATGGGCAGAAGCCAATGGAATGATGTTCAACATGGCTAGGTTCAGGGTCCTGCACTTTGGTCATAACAACCCCAGGAAATGCTACAAGGTTGGGGCAGGGTGTCTGGAAAGCTGTACAGAGGAAAGGGATCTGGACATTTTGATTGACACTCGCCTAAACATGAGTCAGCGTGCCCAGGTGGCCAAAAGGCCAACAGCATCCTGGCTTGTATCAGGAATAGTGAAGCCAAAAGGACCAGGGAGGTGATCCTCCCCGTGTACTCAGCTCCACTGAGGCTGCATCTTGGATACTGTGTTCAGTTTTGCAACTGCAAGAAAGAACATCAAGGCCCTGGAGCATGTCCAGAGAAGAGCAGCAAAGCCGGTAAAGGTGCTTTTGCAATGTGGCTTCTTTAAGAAACAGCTAGAAACTTCTTAGGGGTCCAACAAAGCAAATCCCAGCTGGACTTCCAAGGCCAAACTCCCAAACCCTGTTACTGACAGGGCTGGCTGGGCCAATCAGCACCGGTCACAGCACCTCTGGGAATCACATTTTAGAGAGAGAAAAATACAAACAGCCACATTTTGCCACTAGAGAAGGAATGAAAAGATGTGTGAAACTTTGCAGACACCAAGGTCAGTGAAGAAGTGGAGAGGAAGTGCTGAGAGAAGCAGCCATGGTGAGGTGGGTGTCCCTCCACAGCCCATGAAGAATGGTGGGAGTCTGGCCTCCAGCCAGTGTCAAACCACCACAACACAAGTCTTATGGGGAGTGGCTGAGGGAACTAGGACTATGTAGTCTGGAGAAGAGGAGGCTCAAGGGAGACCTTATTGCTCTCTACAACTATGTGAAAGGCAGTTGTGATGAGCTGGGGTTCAGCCTCATCTCACACATAACTAGTGATAGGACAAAAGGGAATGACCAAAGTTTTCACCAGGGGAGGTTCAGTTTAGAAATTAGGACAAATTTCTGTGAAGCAGTGGTTAGGCATTGGAACTGTTTGACCAGGGAGATGGTGGAGTCACTGTCCTTCTGGGTGTCTAAGGAAAGGTTAGGAACATGGTTTAGTAAGTAGTATAGGTGGTAGGGGGACAGTTGGACTGGATGATTCTGGAGGTCTTTTCCAACCTTAATGTTTCTATGAACCTATTTGAGGTTATAAGAAAGAGCACATCACAGAACAAGGAAGGGGATGTTTTTAAAGCCCTAAAATGTATATTTGTTGTCAAGGAATCTGCAGGACATTTGTGAATTATATCGATTACAAATTCTGTTGCAAACTGTGCAAACAGAGGCTTTTCATTAATCACAACACAACTAAATACAAATGTGCTTCTGCTTTTGCCATACATGTAAAACACCCAACTAAGTAACACATACTCACTCACATATAGCAAACCTTATTATGATGATCTATCATCGTCTGTGTTTTTTCCTACACATATTTGGACTCATTAACCTTAGTAGAAATACGTTGATATACTTTATACCAAAAGACATTATCATTTTTGGTTCTTTGTTAACATGGAAATTCAGCCAGCACTTATCTGAAGAAACACTGACATTCATGGATTCATTGAGTTACTTTGAGATACTACTAAAATTGTCAACTAATTCAGCTAATGGGGTCTTCAAGATCTATGAAGATAGGGTTTATGCCCTCAGTAATGTAATTTATATGAAAATTAGAGTACTCCAAGGGAAATAATTTAACCTCTCAAGATCATATCAAGATTTCCAGCTTCTGAAATGCATTTAATCATAGCAAAGCTTACTGTGAATAACATATTTTTTATTTCTGTTTAAGCAAAAGAAGCTGAAATCAAATGGTTTTATGTAATTACAGGGATTCCAGTGCTACTGTGGTGTGACACTAGAGGGAAATGTAAATGTGGGAGAGGGTTCATTTCAAAGAATTCAGTCTGATTAGTAAACATGCAGTGTTTTATACAGTAGCATAATGTGTGTTTCTTTCTTTGAATAACTGATAGCTGGATTATGAAAATTGCCTAAAGAAAAAGAAGTTATTACAACATTTTCCAACTAGGCATGATGCAGCCAGATTGTTTTCCCTGAAGCAGAAACATTTCATGCAGAGGTTGTGGACCTACTCTGCTGATGGAGGGGGGGGGGGATCTTTTTCTTCTCTTCCCTGCACAGCATTGGATTGAAAGGAACTTTCTGAAGTTCTGTTTATATTTTGTGTATTTAGATATGTTGTTCTGAGAAGATGACTACAGATTTTGTTTTGATAACAGTACTACATGACTCAAAATTGTAGTAAAATATCTTTAATCACCTGACAGTGCTTGCACCTCTGCATCTACTTTCAATTCCATTAATATTAATATTAATATTA
>VXBZ01009155.1:0-74750 GCA_013399135.1 Heliornis fulica
TACACTTTCTCGTACCGTTGGTAGTGACAGGTTATCGGATAGTGAATATGAAAGATCAGCTCACCACACGCAAGGAGAAATGCAATGATTACAATAATGCAAACACCTCTTCTCACTTCCTATCACCCTAGTTGATAGGCATAGTGAATTATTTGGAGAGCGTTTACCTCCCGCTACCGTACTTGTTTGAAACCTGCCAGTTGCATCATTGGATATCAGCAGTCAATTTTACACACTTAAACTGATTGAAGCACATGGACACCTGTGCATCTTCTTTTTCTCTTTTTCTTTTTTATTTTATTTTTTTTTTTTTTTTAAACACCATGCATGGATAAGTAAAGAGTAAAAGGCAATTCTTGGTAACACTGAACTCCAGGCTTGTCAATTAATTTTGGCATCCCTGGGGAATGTTCTAATGTCTTTCAGCCTAAGTCTTTGTAATAAAGCTCTGTGTCAGCCAGGACATTGATGACAGACTGTGCACAGCTAAATGTACAAGACCCTGTATCTGCTGACACTACTAGCTGTGGATATTTTATGTGAAGGATGTAATGCAGAACTTGAATTAAAATGCACCATATGTCATCCTATGGTACATAAAGCTCTGCTCTGGAACCAGGAACCCGCACTGATGAGGATTTTGTGTATTCCAAAGCAAATAGCCTGCAGTGGCTTTGAGGGTTATGCCTAGTTCTTTCCCAGTGGCACAATCGAAGGAGTAATAAAGGTGCTTTGGTTTTTCAGCTCCCACCTCTGTGGGCATATCTAGTATTAGAACACTGTTTCTCTTCCCTATACAGAGCTCTCAGCCCAAGTCAAGCAGATCTCATTTTGGGATGATGCAGTCTAATAGGGATGAACCCCCAGCTTGGAGAAACCTGTGCCATGTTTGTAAAATACTGTGTGCATTTCTGACAGCTCTTTGTAGTCCTCCATGTCTTTATTATGATAATGCTTTGTCATAGAGGCAAGGGGTATCCCAGTTATTCAGATGTTGATGCAGCTAGGCTGAGACGTTCCCACGGTGCTTTAATTTCCAGGCAGCTCTGCAGCTCATCATATTCTGTCTCCCCGACTCATCTATTTTCCATGAAAATCATGTCATTTGCCATGCTTCTATAAACAGATATTTTTTTTAATTCCATCTACAAAGTTAAAGATGGTTTCATTTAATTTTTTTTTTTTTTTTTTTTTACTATCAGTATATGATACTCTAAACTTGTCCAGTAACCAGTTCAAAGGCAAAGTAAGAGTGGCAACTAATAAGTTTTCCTTTGTTCAAGCCAAAGTTCAGTATGAAACCTGTTGCTTAATTTCCTACCAATTCTTACAGCATAGAGAAAGAGCACTCAGAGGTTTCAATATTTCTCCTCCCTCACACCCTTCCCCCAATATTTCTTCCCAAACTGAATCAATTTTGTGAGGCATACTTTGAAATGTTTTTAAGAGCATTCTTATGTATATGTTACTATTACCTATTAGAGCATGTACTCCTCTTGGAGGAGTGCCTGTATGTTATAATACTTTGGTCTATAGCTTTCTGCTGTGAACTGGTTGTCATCTGCTGGAAAATGTTTTTCATCCTTTTTGTTTTCACGGTACTGATGATAAGCCTCAATTTCTGTAATTACTGAGATGGGTAAATAACTCAATTTTGTTAAGACTGGTAATTTTGTGTCTCTCTTCTCTTCCTCCTGCCCCTTTTTTCTTTTTACACTTTTTAGGCAATGTATTGATTTTTTTTTTGGCGAATTTCAGTGTCTTTGTTGCTGCGTTGTTTGTAACTATTATGCTATATCCATTCTTATCTTAAAACCTGGCCTGGTCAGGATCCAACATTTGGATAAGTTGAAGCTTTTTGAATTTGCGATTCCTTCTATGCCTCCTTTTGGCATTTTCAGGAGTTCTTGTGTTGCCTGTTTTATCATTTCTATTACTGGTCTGATCATGATTTAACCTGGTTTAGGTTCCCATCCACTAAACTTTGGGAGACAGCTTGTGCCTACATTTTTTTTTTGCTAAACTAAACACTTTTAATTCCCTCTGTAGGTAGCAAGAAATGTTTTACAAGTCTCTAGGCAAAGATTGCCTTTTCCTAAATCTGCCTTCATTGACTAGTACACAACATGAAACACTTGAACAAATTGGCTTCACTTGGTATGTTAAATGCAGGTATAAGGCTGAGACACTGGATTCCATCTTTACTACACACTCACATTTTTATATTGTGTCTACAGCACTTGGAGGACCCTTCTTCCATAATGTTTGTCTGTCCATGGTTTGTCTACAGAGTGATTTCTTCAATGCTTTGTGCAATACTTTTGTCTTCTCTTTTTCTAGTGGCAGGGTAGGGTTTTGGGGGTTTGGTTTGTTTTTGTTATTCTTTGCTTTGACTTCTTTACAGTCTTTTTGAAATGACTTTGTTCCATTCCTTTCTTCCATTGCATCTGTTTCTTGAAGGAAGGCTTCTGGTAATTTTTCTTATTGGATTTTGAATTTCTTTCTTAGCTATTACTAATCTGCTCTGCAGTAAAACCTTTGTTATCACAAATTGAAGTATTGAAATGTTTTCCAGTTGTCAACTCACAGGCCTTCTAGCATATCAAAATTTAATTAGGCTTGTTTGGGGTTTAGAAGAACCACAAAACCCCACCCAAAATATCAATGTTGTCTTTGGGTATTAATGGACTTTTGAATAGTTAATTTCAGTCACTGATGCTTTTATTTCAGCAGTTGATCACATATGATTTTAAGTGCTAGTGATGATCAGGATGATGTTACTCATATTCTTTTTTATTTCTTTGATAACTTAATCAGGCAGCACTATTTAAGGGATGACCCATAGATCTATCTCTGCAAAAATTTGGTAGAACATACAGATAGTGCTGTTTATCCAGAAAGATGGAATAAGGGACAAGGGATTTTTTACCCCCTCCACTTTGTGGCCTAAATAAAAAGCTTTCTCAAACACAATTGAAAGGAAGTGAAAACCTAAACCCTTCTGGGCTTATATTTAATTCATCTTAGATGAACTTTATACAACTGTTTATACTACCTAATCGCACATTTTAAAAATCTCATAGTTTGTATAATCCCAGATGAACATATTGCTACTTAATGGGAGAGGATTGAGAGGATTGAAAATAACAAATTAATGTGCTTTTTCCTATTAGCCAACATGCTTTAACAGAGATGGAAATGAATGTGTAGTGCTAGAGTGCCATGTAAAGCTTTTAAATTTTAGATCAGTCACAGGATTGTGTGGGTTGTATCCACATATGAACTGGCTGAAATACACACCACAGCTATAGTGTTAAGCATCTAAAGACTGTATTTGTTGAAACTTATGAATATTATAAACTTCAGCAAAGATCAGTTCTTCAGAAAAATTCTTGTTGGAGAATTATGAAATTTATTTCCATCTGGTTCATTTCAGAAAGAAGTAATTTCAGAAACATCACCTCTGGTGCTTGAGGACATGGTGGTACTTGAGGACATGGTCTAGCGGTGGACTTGATGGTGGTAGGTTAGTGGTTGGACTGGATGACTTTAAGGGTCTCTTCCAACCGTAACAATTCTATGATTCTATTATTTGGTTATTCCTGCTTCAAAATACTTTTGAATATCAAGGCATTGATGAAATAGGGAGTTTCTATACCAAAAGAAGTGATGGAGAGACAGATGACATAAAAATCAGCATTTTAAGATCATGAAAATGAAGGTATTTGATTGTCCATATTATTTCTTTTTAATCAAATTCTGGAAATTTGCCCATTCAGAACAAAAAAAAAAATCCTACATTTTTTTTTGCAAGACAGGAGGACTAATATTATACATCATTCATTGATTTCATTTAAGCCACCTTGCACAGGCAGCGTATTTAGTACAATGTTTTCACATGCACTCCCCCTTTCTGACAGAGTCCATTTGAAGCAATACTCTACCAAACCTTAGTATTTTCTAAAGAAAGTCCTCAGCAAAAAAAAGCAATTGATGACATAGCTATTATTTCATGATACTTCCTGTACTGTGATACAGTGTGTGTGATACACACAGTGGTAATGTGATTCAATTTCAAAGCATATTATACATGATCTGGTGATTGCAGAAAATGTAATTTCTTTTTGATTCGTGAACATAAAAGTATGCGTTTTTCTTACAGCCTTTCACACTTCTCTTTATGGATGTGATAATTTTACTAAATTTTAGTTAACAATGCTTGGTTGGATATGGCCTTCCATTTTTTATATAACTTGGAAACATGCACTGTTATGGATAGGCAATCTGCAAAGTGAATTCTGGTGTGCTATGTCAGCGAGGTACCTTGGGGATGGATCACCTGCGCTCCTACTGGAGTACATTAACGTGAGTCAAGCTTGTCAAGGATTATTACTACTGAGCATATTACTGCTTGCTGGGAGAGAGTCCAAGATGATGAAAACCATAATGAGCATATTATTTGCTAATAGCTCACATGTTTTTAAATGGAAATAAAAAAAAAGAAACAGAGGAGGCATTAAAGAAAGTTCACTTTAAAGTCACTTTATGTAAAGTCATTTATGTATACTGTGTCCATGTACAGACTACTACAAACCTGTGAAAAAAATGGCGCTTGTAGGCTTTTACCCTGTAAGCCTTTCCTTCTTGAAGACGTCTTCAGACAGGATCTCACTGAAGTCCAAGGTATTTGATGTCTTACAGTGGTACAGCAACAGGTTCCCATGAATGTAAATCCACAACCCCACATTTACCTTCCTATCTTTCACATAAATTAAAAAAATATAATAGTTATGAGTGATTTTAGTACACTTATATATGGTATAACAGTTAGTTATTTAATTATTTTAATTATTTGAATGAATGACAAAAGTAAAATGACTGATTAATGCAAGTTCTGTAAGTGGGCAACCTTCTCTTTGAACTCTAAGAATGTTGGATTGAAACTTGTGGAAAATTATTGCACATAACAAAAACATATACCGTATTTATAATTCATCTCTTATTTCTCTGTGGTTTACAAATAATATCTATAGCACAAACTGAAACAAGGCTGTAGGAGCTCATTGCTCTGTAAAATACTTCAGGTGTGTCGGTGGAGCATCCAGAGGATTGACAAAAGCTGAAAACTTGTGAAACCTTTGTAGGTCTGGTTGGTCTCACTGACAGTAAAATGGGCTCTTTGCATCTTACTCTTAAAAATAAATCTTCAAGCCCTATGTAGAAATGATGAAAAATACCTTGGCATTGCATCATTACTCCACCTTCATCCTCTCCTCTTTCCATCCAGTGCTGTGGTCTCATTGGCTTCCTTTCTTTCCTTTCAGCTCCAGGGAGCCAGGACGCCTGTGTGGACTCAGAGTGTGCTGCTCTGGAGTGTGCAGGTGGTGGAGGCTTCTGGGCAGGTGGCAGGGGCCACGCTGAAAAGGGGACAACCGAGTTCATTTCTTTCCCTTACTCTGGGTGCTTTTTGCTTTGTCCAGCTGCCTGTTTTCAGAAACACTCCGAAATGTAGTGATACTTTAAATTTTATGATGTGTTCATCTCTGTCACAGCTGCTTTGAAATTGGGTTCAAGAAGTACCGTGGAGAGGAGACCACCAGTGGCTGAATAAATGGCTCAGTTGCAGGAGCCTGTTCTCATGATAGGAAATTAATGAGTAGAAAATCATAGTATTTTGTATCACAGGTATTCCTAAGTATGAAATTCAAACACAGGCATCAAGGAGGGGTTCCTCACTCCTGAATAAAGGGGAAAATTTATACAAGCTGGGAGTTACAGAAACATGGTTAATTATGGAGGCATAGAAGCTGGAATTCCCTTAGAAAAGAGTTACCATGCGACAGGAGGCGGGAGTCTGTGCAACTGAGAGAATTTTCATGCACAGTTTGATGGCTGAAGTGTTATGGTGAGCTGGTAGGGGTCTTTTATTTGATTGTGTACGTGCACATAGGCTGGTTTGTAAACGATAGTAAAAGTAACTTGAATTAAGGGGCTGTGGGCTGCTCTGTGGGAGAGACTTCATTACACAAGTCTTGGCAGAAGTGATATCAGGGACCCCTGGCTCACCACCTGTCACAGCAGCGCTTTGCTCAGTACTTTGGAAGATGTCTCATGGTTGTGCACCGGTCAGGTGACCTCATCATCATTGAAATGAACAGTGTCTCTTTTTTGCTGTAGATAACCTAGACTAGAGGTTGCTGGCATTGCAGTCCTCATGTTTACCGAGGCATCTTTCAGTTGTTAATTTTAGAATTAGTGAAAATAATCAGAGCTTAAAACATGGCAGACATTTATAATTCCTACTTACCAATTAAAACAGCTGTTGCATTAGTTCTACTTACAGACGTTTAAACAAAAAGCAAGCAAACAAGTGCTGCCTTTGCTTTACCAGATGAGGTTTGTTTGCAAACACAGAAACTCAGAAAACCCAGTTGTCTTGCTTAAACTACCAAATCTACACGTGCTCAATATTTTTCCAAAATTCTGGTGGCAGTGCTCTCCTCAGAATACCCTAAGTTGTATTTCCAGGTGAAATTTCTTACTGCTCTTGCCAGAACAAGTGTGGAAAGGATGGAATTAGCTGCTCCTGAGTTAAATATAACACCTACTTTAATGCGCAGCCCGTCACCAGGTTGGTAGCTAACCCCATTGGTCAGCCTTTGCCCAAACATGTAGTTGTCACGTGTCTTCACTGGGATATAGATGTTGTGTTTCTAGAGGAGCTTCCACTCTTCCAAGAGTGATACACTGAGGGTGAAATGTGAGCAAATATTGTTCCCAGGAAGGAGGATCACATTGGATTTGTCTCAAATCAGAATTCCTGATTTCTAGCTTTCTGTCATACAAAGAAGTGAGTTTGCAGAGGATTGACCTGTTTGGGAGAGAGCTGCCTGAAATTGTGAGTGTGCTTTTTAACCTAAGCAGAATATCTGCTCCTGAAGGCAGCCAGTCTATTGCTAATCCTCTGAGAAGTGCTGGGCTGTTCTGCCTTACAGAGGCATCGACCTTAGTGACATTTTGAAACATCATTTATTAGAAGATTTTTTGTAGTTTAACCAATTGATAGGATAAAAAATTGTATTGAAACAAGTGATGAGGAAAATGATTTTAGCGTCTTGAGGGGAAACGATTAAAACTGTTTCTAGAGAGAAGGTACATACTGTGTACAGATATTTGGCAGTTAAGTTGGATGTATGTTTTGTATAGCTCAGAATGAAATGTCTTTAGTGGTATATACTACAGGGCAAGCTGACAGTTATTCAGAGAAAAAGATCTGTATGACTAGTTGAAAGTAAGCAGGGAGATGGGGATGCAGCTTCTACTGTTGTGCTGAAGCTCCTCTTTTGCAGATTGCTTTAGCATAAAGGAGATTGCTGATAAGATGCTACGCTGTTATGGTTTGCCAAAGTATTTTTCTTGCACTATAAAACAGGAGTTACCCAAAGGAAAAGATTCAGCCAGAGCAGAATGTTTCTAGTTTACCTCTGAAAAAAAGCATCTTTAAGTATTTCTGAGACTATCCTAAAAAGTCTTAAATAATGGGAACAAAATTTTACTGGAATGATTTTGAAGGTGCTAGTACTGGAGAGGTTGACTTTATCTTTATATTTATCTTTAACAGAAATACAAAACTTTTGAATTCCCATCTTTCTAGTGAATACTCCAGGCCAACACTGACTTAAATGTTAATAAATATTTTATTTCTTTTAAAGAAGGAAATATTTATTCTTAAAAGAAAGAAATTTCATCCTGTAATCTTACTAGTTTATCTTTCCCAAGTATGTAGATTTGCTCTGATGATACTCATTGTCTGTTTCTGTGTTCTGAGAAAGGTGGCATTATCATTTATAAATTATTGTTCATTTTATAAATGCAGGATTGTTTCTCTTGGAGAGGTGTAAAGTACCTTGAATGAATGTTGCATGGTGCTTTATTAAGCTCTTAAGTGGAGAAAAATGCTAAAAGAGCCTTGTTAACCAAGGCTCGTTTGTAAATAACAAAGTTCAAGCCTTGAGATATATAAAAATATTCATTAAAGGACAAACAGAAAAGTTAAACACAAGCAAAGAAAAAGCCAAGCTGTCTTTCGACTGTCCCATCTGAATGCAATATGTAATTTTATTCCTTTTTGGGTGGAACAAAGATATGGTAATATCTTTAATGTCCTTTGTGATTCAGTTTCACACAGTTCAGACAGAATTATATAACGAGTTCAGGTCTGCCAGATCAAAAGTCGGGGTACAACCCAGATGGTTATTCATGGGAAACAGACTCTTCAGCAAAGACTGAAAAATAACTCTTGTATCTGCAAACACCATTTCTCCTCATTTCTTCATCATCTTAGTAGACATAGGAGGCCTTTTGAAAAATGAGTGTCCAGATCCCTCTTCTTTACCAAAGCCTAGGTAATGTATGACTTGAATAGTCCGTTTATCAAAATAATTCAGACCATCTGAAAATATTTGATCTGCCACTCAAAGTTAGGGCACTGCTGCGCAGTCAGTCCCTGTCTAGACTGGCAGGGCAACTTCTGTAACACTCCAGTGACATAAATACAGAGCTGGCACCCTGTTATCCTCTTCAGGAAAAATGAATTTTATTCTTCTTCCCTAGAGAGTTGATAGTGTTTGGAGGGAATGACTGGGAGGAGATGCCTGCAGCTTTGAGTTGTCATAGGGAATGCTCTGTCTTCTGCAGCTTTGGCTGTACTTGGGGCAAATACGTTTTTCAAATGGTTAACCAAGGTCCTAAGTTCTCCAAGGAATAAACTTGCTTTTTGACAACATTTCAGATGTCCATGTGCACTTGCAATGCCGTATAAGCAAATAGTCACCTCAGATCAAGGACTGAGAATAAATCTGGAGCAGACTTCCCCTTCCTCCACACAGAGTAACAGAAATTGCAGCCTGTCATGTCCTTTCAAATAATTCTATAGTGCACTGTTTCAGTCATTTGGCTGCAGACGTTCTTGTTAAAATAAAACAATAAAGCATAGCAATCATAAAACAAGAAAGCTTGATTAAAAAAACACAACAGGGTTTGTATAGCTGAGGCACAGAATGATTGAGTTCTAATGAAAGAGTTTTTTAGGCTGATGCTTCAGATTCATCCATGGCCCTCATTTGAAATTTATTCCTTTACTAAGTACTCTGTTTTCCATCGCTCTTTTACCACAAATCCTAGTAACATAAAGACAGGGAAAATAGGCAGGAAAAAATAGATTGCTTTTTGGTGGAAATCTACACATTATTTTCATGCAAATGTACCTTTTCTGGGCATGTTTGATGAGTTATTTTGCTCACAAAAGATTTTTCCGTTAATTGTTGTATCTGCCACTTACAAAATCTGTTTGCTAAACTACAAAGTCAGCCTTCACTGCGGGTGTACTGCCAGGCACTTCTTTCACAAAAGATCTTCAGTCTAATTGTTTTATCTGCTGCTTGCTAGAACTGCTTGGTAAATTATACCTTTCACTGAACTTACACCAAAACCTTCTCAGGAAGCTGTTAGCAGTTACTGACAGAGAGAATAGCTTATCCATCTTGGATTGCTACAGAGGGCCTGAAAGATGGGCATACAAACAGTGCCTCTACTAGAAAGACTCCTCTGGAACCATGCTCTAGGGCTTTATATGGGAAATACTGTAATTGGTCAAATATGGGTTTAAAGAAAAGTGGTTGGAGTTCCTTAAGAATGATAGTACCTTACTTGATGTGAAATTTCTGCCAGGATGGGTTCCAGTACTGTTGCTGGTACCCACCATGTCTTATTGCTGTTCTGTTGTTTAGACTGTGATCTGATGTAAAAGATGCAGCTCTGGGAGGGGAAAGCTGGGCAGGGTGCCACTCAAAGATTGATCCTCGGTTTTATGCTGATGAACGAAACTAAAGGCTGAGATTTGATGAGGAAATATTTACTGGGCAAGTTTTAAAAGTTGTAATGTTATCATAGGTCTGCTTTTACCCCATGGGCTGAGAACATGAGCTGCTTTTGGGAGAACCAGAACACAGCTCTCTGTCCCATGAGGTCCAGCATCATCATGGAGAGCAGGTGCTGGGCAGTTGGGTCCTGCCACAGAGCTGTGCAGTGGGTTTGGACCATCCAACTTATCTTCAGGGAATACTTGGTAAGTATCTCCTGTAAGCCCGGGCTTATCAGCTCTTAGTAGTCAAAACAGAAGAGTGCTTACCCTGTCTGCACATCTCCTTTCATTTAGATCTCTGGAGCAGACTTTCAGTGGCAATTTAATTTTGGTTTTGGAATAGACTTTCTGGAATTTGAAGAGCCAAATTGTTAGATTGACATTGAGGCAGTAATGCTAATAAAGCACTGTAGAGGGGACGATTCAGGAAAGCATTTTGTAAATGAATACTGTTGCTTCCAGGGGGCAGCTTTAACACATCAATGAAGAAAATATTTATACACGTGTGTGTGTATGCATATAGGTAGGTGAAGGTGGCAATGTATAAATACCAGACACTAATTAGCTTCTCAGGCCAGCTTAAATAACTGTTAAATCTTTTTTTGTTGTTGTTGTTTTATTGGGAAATGGAACATATCACTCATGTAGCACTCTAAAATGTGCCCTTATGTTGAGGAGGAAGAGAGATGAAGCTGGAAGACAAAAGGGGAGAATACACTACTGACGTTTTCAGTGAAATTACCTTTTTTGTGATTCCTTGTTGTGAGCATGCCTTAAGCTTTCATCTTGATATATAGGATTCAGTTTCTAAATCTAGACTAGCTAATTCTAAAACATTTCAATTCTTCTGAAGAAGAATTCCACTCACGGTGAAATAAATAATTACTTGGGGAAGGAAAGCAGTTGCTATTTAATTAACCTAATGATGCATGGAAAGGGCACAAACAGTGGAGTGTTTAAATAGTGAGGATTATGCCAATGTTGGATCAATAGAAGATTTCATTTTTTTTCAGGTATGTCTGAAATTGTATTTCATCCTATATGAATATTATTATCTAAATCCACACCTCATTTAAAAAAAAAAAAATAACCAACTACCACACACAGAGAATATCATCAACCCTGACTATTTAGAGAAGTATTTGAATATCAGAACAAGTTGTCTGCATTTATTTAATGAGTTTTGTTTATTGCTGTCTTGCAGTTTTTTCGTCTAGGTGTTACCTGTGTTTTATTTAATTTAAGGCATTTTCTTTTTTTCAATCTTGTTCTCCAGTGTGTGAGAACTCATTGTGAATGGCAGTCTGTTTGTTGTGTGCAGATTTTGCCATTGCTGCTTCTGTCCCCACTTAAGATTCATCTCTGAAGGGACTTTAGCTGTATCCCATGAAGACATGGAGTGGGCCTCATGTTGTTTCTAAATTCACGTGTTCCTCGTTCAAGGTTTATAATTATGAGGTAAAGATAGAGGCCCAGTGTCAGGAGTTGTGGTCCCTTTGAATTTAAAGGAACCTTTACAAAGATTAATTTTTGGAGCAAAGATGTCAACTAAAGCTAAATTAAAGTAAAAATCTGGTTATATTAAATAATTCTAAGGGGTATGTATGATCACAAGATAATCCATGTTTAGGGTTATGATTTTTCCAGAATAGCAGAGGTGAGTTATTTATAGGAAGGAAATGAATATAATCAGTCTTCCAAGTTAACATTTAAAAGATCCTTGTATTTTCTTCTTTTCTCATCAGTAATTTGTACTAACAAAGCTGATGTGTTCTTTAGACTGAGGAAGAACTAAATATATCTTTACCTTTGTTTTGTTCTATTTTTTAGCAGCTCTGAGATACCAAAGATGCAGTGTTTGTAATACAGGACTTAATGAGATCGTGGATTCTGTGCTTTATTGGTTTTACTTTTTACTTCTGGTACACAGGTAAAGGTTCCCTTGCACCAGGTGTTGTAAAAGTGAAGAAGAGGAAATAATTCTGGGTGAAATGAAAACTGTGATACTTTTACCTTAACTTTTTCAGACATGCTAGTGTCCTGCAACCTTTCCAGTAGTAAAATATCCCCCCCTCTATTTTTTTTTTTTGAAAGAAGATACTAGATATTGTTTTTAATATTTCTTAAGTAATGCATGAAATTAAATTTCATGCCAAACACTTTAAACACAAAACAAATTACTGGGACTGAACAAAAGTTGAAATGAGCTAAGAGCAAGGAAACCTGTTCTTTGCTTACGACTCAAAAGATTGTGTTTTATGGAATTTAGCATTTGTTTAAAGCGACAACAAAACCTGATGTATGCTGTTCATTAAGCAGGCTTTTACACACAGGACTGAAGCGTGGTTTGGTTTTCACTCACAGTGATCTGCCTTGGCCTCTTTTGCCAGCTGTGTGGCAGTAAATAGAGATTGATGACAGGGTGAAAAATCATTGCTGGGGACTAGACAGAAGTGACCGATTAATAAAAACATTTGTTGTCTTTTTCTTCTTTCTAGTCACCCCCGTTGACATCTCTTTAAACCCTGGTATTATGGTCTTGCCTCAGCATGAACATCAAGCCCTGTGGACTGATCCCGTTTTGGGTTTTGCTTTCCTTTCCTCCAGAGCACTTAGCACGACACTCCCTCTCAGGAACAGCTATCAGATAAACACTTGTGCCTGACAGAGTACCAAATCACCAGCTCGACAGTTTTTATTACAGAGGCAACAATGTCAGTGATTTCCCTTTCCTGACAGAAGAGCATCGCTTCGGTGGAAGCAGAAGGGCTCTGGCAGCCGGCAAGGTTCTCTTAGCGCTGATTGCCTTTGGCCCCGTGGAAGGGGACTCTTGTGCCCTTCCAAAAGGGGAGGCAGCGTGAAAGCATTACGCTACCTTTATCAGGCCAGGGATCAATTAAGAATTGGAAATGATTTTATTTATTTCTATGTTTTCCTTCCTAGACACAAGCTTGGTTTAGTTTTCCTTCCTAGACACAAGCTTGGTTTATGGTTTATCTATATTTCACTGCAATTTTAAAAGTGACTGTAAAAACATAGTGAAATTTATGCGCAGCTTCTTCCGAGTGGTTTTATTTAATCATCCTTCCAATTACTACTTATATAAATAATTCAAAAATTGTGAGTGTAGGAAAAAGGTGAGATTGTGTGATGTATACATTTTCAGTACACCGTAAAAAGGGAGTGTTATTATCCCTTATAGTGGTTTCAATTACACATGTAGCAATTATATTCTGTGTTATAGTTGCTTTTAAACTTTACTCTGGTGAGATAACGTGCAGCAGCTAAAACCTTCCTTGGTCTTGGAAGTTGCTTTTAGCTGCATGTCTGTGGGCAAGTTGCTGTTGTGTGTTAGAGGGGGCTTTGTTGTCCGAGTAAAAACCTGCTGATCTCAACATCTAAGCATAGTTTTTACCTTTAAAATCACCTAAATTTTGCCTTTGACTTTCCCATTTGTGAATGTTCTTGTGTCTTGTCCATGGCTGAGTAGCATGGTTTCTATTTTTTCTATTTTTTTCATATTGAAAGCCACAAATTGTGACCAGAAACACATCTGCTACCTTATGCCTGGAGAAAAACAATCTGATATGTATATGTTTAGTACACCTAATATAAGTCTGAATAGATTCCATGCAGTTGGTATTACTCTTATTCAGTAACATAGCCAGAGAATAAAGAGTATTTTCCCTTCTGATCATCTTCTACTGGCTTCAACACTCAGGATGCAACCCTTTATTTTAAAATTTATTTTTTATTTGTGTTTTACACTTTCAAGGGGAGAAGAATTTAGAGGATGCTTCTAGGATTTGTTCTAAACACTGTTAATGTATTTTATTTATTGTAAAGTACATTCACAGTTTTCAGAGAGGGTGCTGAAATGCAGAATCCCCTCCTAAAGGTGCAGCATCAGGTTCTCTTTCTTCAGTGGCCTCAGTCTCCAATTCTCCTCTTCTGAGAAATTGAGCAAGTTCATCGGGAAAGCTGGAGAAGGCTATTGTCCAAGAGCAGCCTCCTGATACAAAACCAGGGAAGTCTCCTGGTCATGGGGAAATGAGGGATAAAACCCAGGAGAAAGAGTAGCGGAGCAAAGCCTGTGTTTCCCAGCATTGACACAACTGCTGCTATTGTCAGGTTAGTTCACTCTCTCCTTCACAACTGTTCTTACCGTTGCCTCTCTTCTCGCAGGTACTTTAAATGCAAAATAAAGGTCTGTCACTAATTATTCTTTGTAAATTAGCTTAGTTAGATTTTACCTGGTATATCAGCCAAGTCCTTAACCAGTGAAGGCTGTGGATGTCTAGTCACAGTGTTCATTGTGTGAAGGTAAACTGCAAAATGTAAAATCTCCTTATCTCACAAGTTATAGAGAAATGCATCAAGAGGTCTGATACATTCACATAGCATCATAGGAAGGATATATTATTATTTAAGACCACGTGGACTTTTGGGAATAATTGTTGTTGTTCTTATCTGGGTTTTACTTTGACTTTGGGGATTAAGCTCTTGGATTCAATAGAGTGCAGTAAACCTGTGTCACCACACTTCAACTTGAAACGGACAAAGAAAATGAGATCATCTGCCTTTGCCTTAAAAAGGCAGAAATCAAAGAAATTTTTGCTGTTGTTAGCACTTGTGGTTTCACCCAACATTCCACAAGGTTTGCTGTTTCTCTAAAAATAGCAGCTCTTAAAACCCTAGTTTCATCAGCTACATATAAATATATATAAATTGTGGGGGGGGNAGAAAAGAATTGCTATGTAAAAAAAAGCATTTGCATGAAGGCCTTCAGATACATCTCATAGAATGTTGTGGTTGCATAGTAATTATCGGGGACAGACACTTGGGAAGCATTCCTTAATCAACAAATTTTGATTAGTCTAATCACTCCTCTACAATGACTATGCAAATGTTAATTCTGGTGGTGTTTTTTTAATTTGAAACCATAGGTTTCCTTATTAAGAAACACAAAAAAGTTAGTGGTGTTAATAACGCTGTTGTGGCTACAGCATGAAATCTACAAAAAAAAAAGAGAGAGGAATGGAAAATAGCAAAACACTTCCAGAATAAAACCATTATTTCAGACATTTGGCCAAAGACAAAATATGTTTTCCATTGCTAGCAGATGCTTGAACAAAGCTGTTCATGGTTTGATTTTCTATTCTCGGAGAAATGAATCTTTTCACAGACTAATCACTTATAGTTGTTTTGGAGGGAAAAGCATTTTCTGTGTGCAGCCATTCCAATTTAATATGCTTTTAGTAGAAATCTTTGTCAGCAAAATTATTTTTCTTAATGATTTTTCTATTACTTTTCTGCTTGAATTACTGTTGATTAGGCAAGTTTGAAGTTACAGCTTAATACTTGGAAGTATTTCTATTGCTGTAGATGTGCATTCAGGGTTCATAGTGTAAGGCCTTAAGGACTTTTAAGGCATTTTCTTGCACCAGTAAAGAGCTGCTTTCCTTTTCTATAGGACTCCTTTTAAGAGCAGGGTTTGGGTTTTGGTTTGAGTTTTGTTTTGTTTGTTGATTTATTTTTTTTCCCCAAGCCCGCTATAGCCTCAGGGTTTTTCTTCCACATTTGAGATTTTGGGACTGGATTTTTTTCTTGGACATAGTGAGTATCTTAGAATCTCTGAAACACAGGGAATTTTACCACTCTCTCTGTATATTAAAAAAAAATATTTACATCAGAAAACTGTAAAGGAACAGTACGTCATATTCCTACAGGTGAGGCCATGGTGAGGAGATTTAATAGTCCAGATGACACTGAACATGGGGGGGTGCATGCGATACTGCTGTGACTTGGATTAAGGTTGAGCTGACTTAGATGAAACATGTGGTTTTGATTTATTTCAAATGCAAGGAGATCCCCCAGTAGAAATTGTGAGTTTTATCTGAAAAACCTTTTCCACTGGTGTTGCAGGACTGGCCATTTTACCTGTGCTCTTTTCCTGTATTTTCTGAGCATGCATAGCCTAGATATTGTCATCTTGCCTTTTCAGGCCTGGAGGTGGAATCTTGTTATTCTTTTTTATCTTTTTTTTTTTTTTCCAATTTCAAACAATTGGGTCAACTGTTAAAATGCTTTATTTCTTCAGTGTTTTATTATATTTTGATATCTTGCTCTTTTGATTTGATATCTAAACATCTTCCAGATACTTAAACAGCTGAACAATATAAATAGTCTAAACTTTTCCAGGAGCTTCAGTAAATCCCAGAATTCACTTAATCTGTGTATTTTGTGGTATTATTTGTTTGTGTAAGATTTTGGGCTTTATTTACTATATGGGGTTTTCTTTGTGAATTTAGAGACCAGTGTCTTCTATTCCTTTAAAATGATTACTCTTCTAAGTTTTTGTGGCATACAGTGTTTTGGGGGATTTTGTGGTGTTTTTTTCTTTAGTTAAAGTATTTTTTTTCAGTAAGGTGTAAGACATCCAGAATAATTTTTTTATTCTATTTCAAGTTCGAAAAAGGTTTACTTGCAAGAGCTGATCCAGAGGTAAAGTTACACTTCCACTCTTCAAGTGACTGAAATGCACACATTTTGTGTCCTCCCAGAAATGCCAAGACCAATAACTGAATCTTACCCTCTTTGCTACCCACCGCTGCATTTTTGTTTTTCATTGAAGTTACATAAAATTATTGCTTTTATATTTTTATAGACTAATGCCCTGATATCTTTTTCATGCATTCCAGTTCTTAGAAATCACAAATAAGATATTAACTGGCAAAATCTGACAGTGAGTACAGGACCAGTCACATCAGAAAAAATATGTAAGAAAACTTTAAACTAGATATAGACATAGTCCTGGTACAGAAATGTGGCCAGCTGTTATTATCTGTGGGCACCTTATCTGGGTTGCAAATTAGCTGAGCTGTGGGTGCAGGGACAGGGTGGTGGTCACAAGGAGACCCTCCAGTGAGTCAGGATTTGTTAATGCAACTGTAGCATCATGCAGATATGATTACGTTTTTTCAAAGGGCTACTCAGTAATAATACAGTCAACTTTTAAGCAGCACCATAAGCTGATAAGCTCTGAGCTCATTTCCAGCTTTTTCCCTGAGTAACATCATCTAAACGCTATATATCCTTACTTTGTCTAGTGCAAATTGTGGATGACAGTATTAGAACAGAAACATTTTTTGTATTAATAATATTAGGAAAAATATGCTCTCAAGTATGTTATGCAGGCATTTTTTGTCATCTCTGGCTCAGTACTAGGCGAGTCAGTGTGGGACTCACTGCATAAATACCTAAGCCTAAGATAAGGAAATATGAATGTTTTTAGTATCAGTGAGGAGGAGTAGAGACCTCAGGTAGAAATATCAGACTCCCATAATGTCAACACCCACTCATGTGTGCAAACTAGCTGACTGGCCATGACAGCATAGGCAACGTGCACAAGTAATTATCATGACAAATAGTTATACAGTCTGGAGGTTTTTAAGACAGTATTGCAAAAATTAGGGCAAAACCCCTCAGGTTGTTGGGTTTGCTCTGCCTGAAACAAATAAGGTGAAATAAGGTGCAAATAAGGTGAAATTGCTTGAGTGAGTATCACAACTGGCAAACCTGCAGTTCTCCTGAGAGTTGTCGCCTGGTGCCAAATCCTAGAAAGCATGAACTAGTTCAGGTAGCGTTAGGACTTGTACATCATGTGTGTGCTGCCCATGAACATAGCTGAAGGGTGAAGCCATCAGCAGGGATGGCAGAGCCCTACACTCTCAGGTGTGGGGGTTTCAGGAGCAGAGCAAGGGGCACCTTTACAATGAAGAGAGAAGTCCAGTAGGATTTTTCATCTCAGTCACCACTGTTTGTGGAGCAAGTGCCAAAATGAAAAACTCTGAGGTAAAATGCAGTTAAATGAATTTCCCCAAATGCTGGGGTAAGCACTCATGGAGCTTACATTTTGTGCCCACACCTTTTGCGTTATCAGTGGTAGGGTTTGTTTTTTTTCCAGCTGTATGGATCATGATGCATACAAGTAAGCTAAAATGTTTTGATAGTACAAAAGTATGTACTGTGTTGAAGTCAACGGTTCCTTACCAGAAGAGATGCTAAGAAAATCAAGAAACTTTATGCAAAAAAACAGTGAATGACAGGACCAGTATTGAAATATATTAGATTACTGTTTTCCTGCAAGTGAGGTTAAAGAAAGGAACTAACAGAAATCAATTTTCCTCAGTTCTTCTCATACAGAAGTATATTCTTACTGAAGAAATGTGTAACAGTATCAAATTTAAGAGAAACATTGGGAGGATCAGACCAGAATAAATACTACTCACCAGAACTGAATTCCACGCTGGAGCAGTCGCTGGAAGAGCAAGCAGGCAAAAAATGTTTATAGACCACATCTAAAAGTTACTGATGTGGAAATGTCACCGTGGATGTCACTAAGGAACAAATTGGTTTGCAGAAATAGGGGTATGAGTCTCATTTCCTTTATACTGGTGTAAATCTGGGATGGCTTGTTGAAGTGAGCTGAGTTACACAGGGACAAGTGATTAATTGAAGGTGTTCAGTCAGTGTTTTACCCTTTTAAAATGTTGCTATGCTTTCAGGTTTATGTTGAAGTGAATCAAGGGACTTTTGTGGAATCAGAATCAGATCAACTGTGTTAACTGCTGGGCACTTGTTTATGGAAATTAATTTCAAATATTATGCAGAAAAAAACATAAGGGGTACATATTAATTGTGACTCGTGCATGAAGATTTGGCTGAATAACTCCCATTAACAATAATAATAGTTACAGAATTCATTTCCTCCTAGGTCCTCCTAAAAATTCACCCAAGGACATTTTCTACACCTTCCGATTCAGATCCTCTTTATATGAGAAAACATAAAATTGTTAGGCAATCATTGTTGGAAGAGTCTAACCTGACTAGTTATTTATTGAAAATTATTATTGTAGTTATTATTCAAAAATGTCATTATTATTATTATAACTGTAGCTGCATTGGAAGGTTTTTGTTTATTGCTTTATTGTCTTTAAATCTCCATTTTAATTACAATAAACAAAAATAGTTTATGGGAGTTATGTGGGAAAAGTGGTAAAAATATTTACATTTGTTAATATAAAGTTGATTATTTTGCTAATAAAAAATTTAGCAAAAGACTGGTAGAAGAGGAAAAGAGGAAATTTTCAAAAATCATATTTGAAATTAATTTTTTGCAGAGTCTACAGAGAACATCTGTAGATGGTGTTCTTGGATGAGCCTCACTGCGATTGTCCTGGTTTTGGCAGGGATAGAGTTAATTTTCTTCACAGTAACTAGTGTGGGGCTGTGGTTTGGATTTTTGCTGAAAACAGTGCTGATAACACAGAGGTGTTATGGTTACTGCTGAGCAGAGCTTACACAGAGCCAAGGCCTTTGCTGCTCCTCACCCCACCAGTGAGTAGGATGGGGGTGCACAAGAAGCTGGGAGTGGTCACAGCTGGGACAGCTGACTCCAACTATATGATATGGATATTCCATACCATATGACATCATACACAGTATATAAGGGGCTGAAGGAATAGGAAGGAGAAGGGAGCATGTTTGGATTAATGGTATTTATTTTCCAAGCTCACCATGAAGCGTGCTGGAGCCCTGCTGTCCTGAGGATGGCTGAACTCCTGCCTGCCCATGGGAAGTGGGGAATGGATTCCTTGTTCTGCTTTGCTTGTGCGTGAGGCTTTTGCTTTATCTATTGCCCTTATCTCAAGCTATGAGTTTTATCACTTTCTTCCCAGTTTCTCCTCAATGGGTGAGGAGTGAGCGAACAGCTGCATGGTGCTTAGCTACCTGATGGGGTTAAACCAAGACAGCAATGTGAATTACACTCAGGCTCAGTGGCTTTCTCTTACGCTGTATTAGGTAAAAAGCACCTCAGTATTATTTCCTTTCTTCTACTGTTTGTTTCTTGGAAAGAATGGTATTTTTGCCTCGCTTCTGAGATCACATTTCAGAAAATATAGCTTATGATGTAATTTGTGCTAGTTTTTACATTGGGCTAATGATAAGAAAGAAAAAATGCAACAGAAAGTGATCCTTGGAAACAACTTAGCACAATTTGGTGTCCAAATCTTGTAGCAGTTGCTATTTTGATACCGATCTGTCAAACTGCATGTGCCAAGTCATTAAACTCTGTGACCTATGCTTCCTCATCAGCATAGACAGCGAAAATTATTCAACCTGTGACTAACAAGGACTTTTTTTATTGGCTATCAAACCAGAAAAGAAGAGAGATTTTGCATGCACGTTGTTGTTGATGCTCCAAGCCTTCACCAGCTCTGGATGTTCATTTGGAAATGAAAGAAATGTGAGTAGCCTGGCTGCCTAAATTACCTCTCTAATGCTCTACTTTCTTACACTATTTTAACCTGGTGTTTCTTATAATTTCTTATAATTATAATTTCTTATAATTTCTTATAATTATAGCATAACCTTTGCAGCAGAATGTTTAAATGGAAGACAATTTTGAGGCACAAGACATATACACACACATATATATATATATATTTGCCATCACCAAAGCTGTTTGTCTTTTGAGTAGCAAAGAAATCGTGGAATTCTATGGATGCTACTGAACACCTTATTTGTTTTCTGTGTGTGTCAAGAGAGTCTACTCATCCTTCCCACAGGTGAAATAAAAATCATACATCCAAGATATGCTTCAGTATATATTTATGCTAATTAGAATTATTTTAGACATAGAAGAACCTGACCAGTACCAAAGAAAAGACTTGGGATGTTGTCACAGAATCACAGAGTGGTCTGGGTTGGAAGGGACCCCAAGGATTGTTTGAGTTCCAAGCCCTCTGCCACCAACCTCCAAGCCTGGATCTAGACAAGGTGGCCCAGGGCCCCATCCAACCTGGCCTTGAACACCTCTCAGTTTGTATTTACATTTCAGTAACTGAGATGTTACCCTCTGTGCACCCAGCTTGTTACCTGTGCTTAAAATGTTTGACTTAGTGAAAAGTTGTTAACTTTTGAAGTTGCTGTAAGACTGCAGAACAGGAAACTACACTTACGGATTGGCTATCTCAGTGCAAACGTGCTCCTCGCAATAAATGAACAGACGTTGTAATATAACACTAGTGAACGATACATTATCAGCAGATCAGTTTTCCACAAGCTGATTTTTTTTTTTAACTGACCCTTGTTGAACTAAAGTATGGAAAAGTTAAACTACCTAAAACATAGTAAAGTTTTTACCAACTTTGTGAGTACAACCCATCTACTAAGAAGGTGCTCAAAAAGCTACAATTAGTGAAGGTTCCATTGATTGGGTGTTGTTTGGTAACAAAAGCAACAACTAACCTTATTTATCCACAAGATTTCTCTTCATTAGATGGATTCCTTTTCACTGTGCTCTAAGAATTTATAGTTCCTCAATAAGCGATTGTTCAGCAAGCACTTAGAAGACAATTCCAGTGTTGCATCCATCAACATCTGTGCTCCCATCCAGTTTACACCACTGTTCTGTCGAGGCTGGAAGCTCAAACCGAAGGGATGCTTTCTGGTTACAACTACCCCTGTCTATTCCTCCTTCTGAATGAGGAGTCATCTTACTTGAACAAAGTTGCTCTAAAGGTAATACTGAAAAATCAGTCAATACCCAAGGAACAACATCTTTTACAGTCTGAGAGTGAATGAAGAATAAAATGTAAGTATGCTCCAGAGTGTGTAAGGGAAATACCTGTCCAAAAGAAGTTTCTTTAATTCTTTGTAAAACTGCTGTGTTATGACTTAATAAAAAGTGTTCCTGATGGATACATTTTCAACTTAAGTTTTAGAAAAATGGGAAAATAGCAGGCTTGGTGTCCGCAGATCAAGTTTCAGTGGTTCAGCTGTCCTAATTTCTAAACTGAGCAGGGCAAATTGATTGGTTGAGCTGTCTCTAACCATCTGAGATGCTCTTTTTTTTTTTTTTCTTCCTCAGAATAAACCACCTTTATTGCTGTTTTGCTGCTGTCTAACCCAGAAACATTGTCTGGGTCTGTGTTCAGTTCTCTTTTCATGATTCATCACTATTCAAGGCAATAAATTTTCCACTGCCTAAAAGGGAGTTAAATTCCTGTGTTGTCAATGTTCACGGTAGAGGTTATTTTTATTTCTACCCTCTTTCTTATGAGGAATCAGAAACTCATAAAAAATTAACATACATTTTGAAACAGTTTTTTAAAATGTATTAAAGTCCTAAAAAGTTAGTGAGTTCCAGAATTCACAAGAGCTTTGATGTGACATTAACTGATACCAAAGTGAAATAAGGAGACTTTTGACAGTGGGCAGATTGGGGAACAGATTTTTTCCTGTCCTTTTTAATAAAGTCTTTGGGGTGGTAGGTGAGGTTCTATAAGCACTGAAAGACCTCAAACTGCTTTAGTTGCTCTAAGAATCAACCTTTGATGGCTTGTCAGTACCTTGTTTTATCAGCCACTTCCAAACCAGGTAATGTCCGTTATGTGAATTTTGATATATATTTGCCTGATTAATAGATATCAAACACTTCACTGAAATAAATATATTTATCCACTGATGTGCCAAGTGGTTCTGTCTTAAATTGTTGAAGGACCATCAAACTCGTATTGTGACTGGTTTTATATTACATGACAGTGAACATACCTATTTACTACAGTAATTTGTAAATCAAAAAGGAATAGATTTTTTATCTGTGCTTTTTTTTTTGGTTTACTGTTTAAGGCTTTTTATTTCACTGTGCTTTGAGATGGTATGCTGCTCAGCCATTTTACATTCTACTTCACTGTGGTTCATATGGAATTCATTATCTCTGGAAGTTGTATGGGTATCTTGATGTGTAGGCCCAGCTTCCTGCATGAACCAGCTGCTCAGATCTTGGACCTCCCATACTTGTGTTTTATCTCTATTCCAATGCAAACACATTTAATATTTCTACATTTATATTTTATTAGAACTGTAATAGGCTTATGGTCTCCATTGTATGGAAAGCGTTTGCAAACATCGCTTCTAGCTCAGTGCATTTTCTGTTTATGCTCCTAAAGAACGGTGCAGGAAACAGCTGAGGCTAATAGACCATCTGTTTAAGTGTGAGCGTGAAATTGCAGGACAAGGATAACAAAGATGGCTTGTTAAGAAAGATTTGGACTCTATTAAAGAGGAATGTGCCTTATTGTCTCTGTCATAACAATATACTACTTTCTAAACATTCATTTTAATGGATCAGTACATGTAAATTAATTAGGTTCTATAAAAAGACGATTATTTTTGTAATGATGGACATTTCAGTAACAGCTCATCTCACACAGCTTTTATCTTAGCAAATATTATACAGTAGGCTATTGAAGTGTCTGGATAGACAGTAATGAAAACAGCTATTGCCAACAAAAAAGGCAACAAAATTTTATGTTTCTTCTTGTGCTTGAGAAATCATCATTTCAGACACTTCTGAGTGCCAGGGACCAAAAACATCATTGGCATAAGGAGAAGCAAACTAGAAAATGGCCATTCACTGTATATGCAGCTGAAATATATAAGCCCATTTTCTGAATAGCATTCCTGAAGAATAGTCATGACAATAGCAATTCCCCATTCCTTTTCATATAGTAATTTCTTAATCCATTTTGGAAATGGATCTTGGCTACCCACAGATTCAGAGAGACCATATTTTAGCTCATGTTCATCTTCAGGCTGAGGAAATTACAATGTGCTGTGGTCCAAATATGTCATGACATTTTTTCTTGTACTGGAATACAAACTAAATGTAGTGTTCTTTTCTAAAATGGAATAGTTCTATTTGATAACTCTATATATAGCATCTACACTAGAAGTTTTCCATTTAATTTCCCAGAGGAAAAATCCCTTTGCTGATCATTTTTCCAGGAAATTGCATACCAGAGGTCAGGAAGTTTGTGCAAACAAAATTGTTCTGTGTTGATAGCCTCATTCTTTTCCTAACGTGACCACGTTTCTTGTTCTTACGCAGTTCACCGAGTCTTCCCTTGGATGTAACAGCATAACCAAAGGTGGTGTCTTGCCCACAAGGATGCCAGTGGAGAGGAATGGGGACTGACGTCACTCCATGCACCCCTTTCAGAGTGTGGTGGCCACGTAAGTATCGGCTGTGAGCTCAGCTGATATATTTAGATTCAACTCTGTGTAAAATTAAATGTTTATTATATAAAACCAGATGGCCTCTGCAATGTAGACAGTAGTTGCTCAGTTTCTTTCTTGGATTGGAAGGTCTAAATTAGAAGTAATTACATAAAACATGACCCTCTTATCTTCCCAGTGAGGATAGATCAGCTGTTTGTGTTTGAACACTTTTTTTTCCGTTAGAAATTCCACTGTATCTCAGAAACCGACTTGGTAATAGTTTAGTTGAATAGGTAAGTTTCTTGAATTAATTTCGCATTTTCAGTATCTGTTCAACATCCCAGACTAATTAAAAGTATATTAAAAGCAGTTCACTTTCAGAAATTAATCAAAGATTTGTGTTCAGAAAACATTTTTCCTTAGCTCGAATCTTCTCAGTAGATTTCTCTTCATATTCACAGTATAATAGTCTACCATGCACTTTGTTGAACTAATTTTATTAACTTTAGTAGCTTAGCGGTAGATTATTTCTATTTACTGCATTAATGAAAGCTGATATCTATCGTTTTAACATGGAATAAGTCCGTAGAGTCCATAGTTAGCAAAAGTTTTATCTGCATTTTCAATGAATGCTTAAAATATTCCAGTTTCACAGCTTCTAAAAGTTTTAGAGATACTATCTTTTCTTACTACAGAGAATACAGGTATGTGCAGATATCAGTCTGCAACTTCAAATAACTTTTGTAATATTTTTCCCAGCACTTGTCTGTATTTTGCTATCTACTTTCTTTTTTAATTCTTTGGAGAATACTTCTAACAATGCCTTTTATTTTCATTTTTAATGCTACTTGAACCTTTCTTACTTCTCATTTGTGAAACTGTTTGCAGTCTTCACTGAAGAAGAGAGGAGAGAAGTGGTGGTGACTTTCAGCTGATTACTCTGAAGTATGTTTCATAGATTGTCTTTGTGCTGAGACCATTCTTATGTTCTTTGTCTCCTCATTTTGAGTCCGTGTTTGTCTTGTGGAATTTCTTGGAGAAATAATTTTTTGCCATATTTATCTGCAGTCAGTTGCCAAACAAATTCTCTGTGACAGCTAGAGAAGTTAATAACTTGGCACGTCTTCAGCATGTGCAGCAAAGCTGTAGGCTCCATGGCATTGTGTCAGAACCCCCATCCTTTAAAGGGCAGATGGGAGCAGATTTTGGAGGGGTTTACTTATCTTGAATAGAAATTAAAACAGATGTACTATTTTTGCTGGAGTTTCTGCCACCCCTTACCACATTACTCTGATCACAACTGACTCCAGTCCTTCCTGTCCTACTGGTTTTAAGTCAAAGCCATTGGAGAAGAGAGAAGGGAGTGGTGCAGTCAGGGAGGGCTGCCAAGCATTCGGCTGCTCAGATGGTGAAAGTACCCAGAGCAAGTGCTGGAAGATGGAGGTGAGAAAGAAGTGTTCTGTATTTTAAAAAATACTTTTTCTAATATTCAGTTAGATGTAAATCTGCTTGTATAAGTGAAACCCAATGTTGGTTTCAAGACAAATATCAGAACCTAGTCTGCAGGATTGCCCAGGCTGCAGAGCAGTGATGGATGCCCACCATAGCATTCAGGCAAGTGAATGTTGCTCTTGCTGCTTCTCTGCACCTTGGAGGTGGTGGTAGCGTTTTTCTTTTTTATTGGGAATAACTTTGTCTTAATTCAAGCCACGACTTTTAAGGGACTTTAATTTATCACACAAATATCACTTAGCAGTGTACTTCTATGTGCCTATCTATCTTTTTCTGGACTAATTCATAGATAAGTGCTTCTTTAGGATATGTGTGATGCTCAACAATGAATTCATTTTGAGAAAAGGAAGAAAATAAGTGTTAAATCAAAAAGACAACTATTGGAAGGTTTTTTTAAAGATCAACCTGCTGTTAGACAGTGGTGTGGCAATTCATGGACAATGATTTGGAGCTGGTTTTGAAGGAATTGTTGGTGAAGAATTTGTGTGTTTGATAATTCTTTCATAGTTATTTCATACATATATTTGATATGGTGGCTTGACTTACATATCCATAGCATACTGGGGTTAGGTTGCTAAAGTATTATTAAAATCACAACCATTTAAATGGGTCTGTTTTCTGATCTCGATGCTGTTACAGTGTAGTACAAGCAAGTGTTATGTAGAGCAGAATTCTTCTGGGTGAGCAGAGGGGCAGTCTCATTCACTCCCCAGTCCCATTCCTCCTCCCTTCACATCTGTAAGAAGTGAGATTGGTTCTCATTGGTTGGATTTGTCATGTCTGGCTCAGGTGGAGTTTGTAATTAAAGTAAAGATAATTGACTGAATAAAATTTACTTAAAATTTCAGATTTCTGTGTAAAGCAAGCATCATACCCCTTTGTTTTACCATGACATTAAAGCATCTTCTTTCTTCCTATCCAGTGATGCTTTGCAGATGGCAGTGATGCAAGCATCTTTTTTGCCCCATCACCAGTGTTTTGCATCTTCAATACAATTTATTCCTTTTACTACACATTGCCACGGGACTCTGATCCCTGTCTGTTCTGGTTTCTGCTGAAGTAGTTAATTTTCTTTCTAGTAGCTGGTGTAGCATTGTGTTTTGGTTATAGAATGAGAAAAATGTTGATTAACACACTGATGACTTTAGTTGCTGCCAAACATTCTATGACTTTTCAGCTTCTCATAGAGGCCTGACAACATGAAGGCCAAAAGCACCCAAGAAGCTGGGAGGGGACGTGGCCAGGACAGCTGACCCAAACTGGCCAAAGGCATATCCCATACCATGTGGCATCATGCTCCATATGTAACAAGGTGTTGGTTCAGTAGGACGTTTGGCTGGAGAACTAGCTCGGTAGTGCCTTTTGTTGCTTAGAAATTGTGCTGTGCATCATTTGTTCAGTATGTTCTATTCTTAGTATTATTATCATCGTCATCATCATCATCTTCTTCCTTTTCTGTCCTAGTAAATTGTCTTTATGTCAACCCACATTGTAGCGCTTTTTTTTTCTTTTTCTTTCCAATACTCTCCCCTATCATATTGTGTAGGGGAGAGGGGGTGAAGGGAGGGAAGCAAACAGCTGTGTGGCTGTTTTAGCTTCCTGCCAGGTTAAACCATGACAGGGTCACATCTGGAAACACCATCCATACTTACTTTCTGGGAAATTACCATAATCTCCTACATTCCTCATCAGTTTGTCCGTAGGGAGGTCTCGCCAAATAACAAAATCAGGATTCTTCTTCTCCTCCTGGTGTTTTCTCTTAAAACTTTCATAAGGGATGTTTGCAAATGCCATTTTTCAAACCTCTCTTGTAAGCTCATGTTTCAGCGTTATAAAGAAACCTTCTAGAAACTTTTCCTTTTCACTGTCTGAAAATATACACTCTAAAGCAGGCTTTTTTTTTAGGTATTAGTAAAATAATATTATTTATAGAACAAGTCAAAATGTTACTTCTCTGTGGTGGTATTACATGATAATTGGCATGAATGCTAGATGTTCTCCAGGTTTAAATTATGATTGGAGAACTTTGAAATCCTCAAGAGATGTTGTTGTGCTTTATTAATAAATCTTTGCCAATTGGGATATAATTCATGATGTCTGACAGCCCAATGCACAATTCTTTGGGAACATAAATTTGAGAAATATTGCTTGTTGAAATGGACAACATCTTCCTAAACCATCTGCATTTTCCAATTTGAGCATTTTAAGTCTTCAGGGAAAATTTTTATTCAGGTAGTAAAGGAAAGGGGAGAGAGTGATTTTGTGAAGGAGCAGAAAATACAGGCTTATATCAATAGCTTTAGCTCAGGATCCTGGGAGACAAGGTAGAGGAATACATACAGTAGCAGAATAATGTCTCCACCTCCACAAGGTTTGCAAGTTAAGACTTTGTTATCTGCAGTCCTTTCAACATGGAATTTCCCATGGAAATGTTCCTTTAAAAGTTAGTGAGAGGACACTTCCTAATAAATATTTGAATTATAATTATTATTTTCAGGTTTTCTCCATAAAAAAAAAAAATTGTCATGAAACCATGCCACACCAAAACATCATATGGACTGAAAAATTAAATACTACACAAGGTTGTTTCCACTAACATGTTTGTCTACCAAAGTATTTGATTTTCTCATGAAGACAGTGCAGAATGCACCATACTTTTTATCTTCCTGCCACCTCCACACATACACAAAAACCCTTTATCTAACATTATTTGTCTTTTTGCTGCAAAAGAGTCCCTTCTAAAACAGAAAATTACAAAAAAAAAGGTTGCGTGAGTTTGTTTCCAACCTGCATAGATTAATTTCAAAAAGGAACAGATGCTCACATATGGTCTATACTGAGATACTCCAATGGATAAAATAAGTAATTTATTAATAAGAACTAAAAAAAAAAATTACTTCTTTAATCCTGCTTGAAGTAAATTCCAGTAGGCATTAGTTAGCCAAAGTTTACATTCTCAGAAGTTACCTTTGCTTCTAAATATCGGTGCTCGCAGTGTGAAATGGGGTGCTATTGAAAGAAATCCATACACCTGTACATACACATACCTATATATGTACTATACATAGACTGTATGAAAAATCTTAGTTGGAGAACTTCATGTGGATAAATAGTCACTGGGCCATTGACTTAGTGTGACAGATAGTTTTCCAAGCAATATAAATATGCTTGAAGTATGAAATTCCTTTTAAGGGTGGCATCTTTCTTCAAAGGAGCGTTGAGAAGCTGAGCCTCTTTGTATACATGACACCAGGAGAAGAAATAAGCAAAATGATGTTCTTCTGAACATCTTCAGTGGGTACCCACTGGATTATTTTGGAATTTAATTAAATGACAGTAGGCATTAATGTGAAGCTTCATTAGCAATCTTTCTTCTGCTCAGCTCAGGCAGCGAGATGTTCATCACATGCAAATCTCTTCAGATATGTTAACAAGAAAAAAGCCATCTTTAGAAATAAAATCCTGAAGATATTAAATATAATTTATGTTATTGAATTTTGAACATTCTACCAAATGCATATCTGCTCTGATCCACTCTGTGCTTGTCTGTTAACGTTAGGCTTTTGATGTATGACCTGCTGAAAAATCTCATTTGCAGATTGGGCATTCTCAATGCCTGGAATTGTGGTTGCTTTCATGGCCTCCTCTGTGAAACACAACACAGTACAGCTGTATGTTGGGATATCAGCTGGGAAAATCACTGCTCTGAATGCTTTGGAGGATTCGGGGTTAACAGGCCAATTTTGTGTACCCTAAGGAGGAATGCAGTTGGGAGTGTGCTGTCAGTATCTGAGCAGAAGACTGAAGGACGATAACATCTCATCGAGGCAGTGCTGAGAGATGGTGGGAACTAATGCTAAGCCAGGTGACATCTGTCTACCTATGCCTGTGGCTGGGACTTTTTCTAAGTAGAAAGCTTTGAATCAGAAGAATGACATCAGATGAGGACCTTGGAGTCTATGAAGATGTCAAAATAGGTTTCAGTCTCTTCAGGGTTGAAGGAAAACTTGCAGTCTAGAAAGCCGATCGCACCCTGGGTTGCATCAAAAGGAGTGTGGCCATTAGATCAAGAGAGGTGATTCTGTCCCTCTGCTCTGGTGAGACCCCATCTGGAGTACTCCTGAAGCACCTCTTCTATGAAGACAGGCTGAGAGGCTTGTTCAGCCTGGAGAATGCTCAGGGAAGACCTTTTAGTGCCTTTTAGTACATAAAGGGGACCTACAGAAAAACTGGGGAGGGAATGTTTGTAAGGTCATGTAGNGTGGGGTCAAGGAAAAGGAATGTTTTCACAATAATTCTGAACATGAAGAAATCAAAAACAGTGAGGATGTAGGTATTGGAAGAAATTCTATCATCGGAGGAAAGGTGTTAGAGGTTTATTTGCAACTTTTTGCNTCAGGTTTAGATTACACAATAGGAAGAGGTTTATTTGCAACTTTTTGCATTTTGGTTTGTTTGCTTTCTTTTTTTTAAGACACAACCACAGTATATTCTCCGAAAGCCAAAGCAGAGGCAGTTGGTCCTCTGCATTCCTGCAATTTGCACTAAAGTGGAGCAAAGTGGGCCACAGAGAACGCAGCCTATAGGTTGACTAACCAGGAGTTCAGGTCTCAATAAAAGGAAAAGGAACTCAAAAGAAATTGGTGAGGGAAATGCAAAGGATGTGTTTGAAGCTGTGTGTGTGTGTGTGTGGTGTTTGGGCTTTTTTAAAATTATTATTCATAACAGAAAAAGGGTAATAATTTGCTCTGTTCTTTCCAAAGAATCACAGAATTGTGATTCTCATAAAAAGCAGTTTTTAAAACATTTTTCCAAAAATAATAGATTTTTCTAATAAAAAATTAGTACATGGACTCGAAGATACAACCTCTGTTCTGTGAGCGTGGGAACTGTAAAAATATAGTTTGGTCAATACTATCCCCTTTCAGATGAAAGGAAGTTATTTAGAATCCTCCTTGTTCGTTTGGGTTTTCTTACTTTGTTTGAAACTTGTGGGGGGATGTATTGTCTTGTGGGTTTGTTGTTTTTTTTTCCAGAAATATCAAAAGTGTATTGGTTTTGGCTTCTTTTCTTTTTTTTTTTTTCTTTTTTTGATGGTGGTAAGATTTCACAATTTCATTANTTTAGCATTAAAAAAAAATCAGATCAAAGAAAAATAGATCTACTCAATGACACTGCTTCCAGTTGTACTGCCATCAGTGTTGACAACGTCTTTGGAGAACTTAGTTCATGGGTAATTATGCTCTGCTTCGAGTTACAGAAACACTGCTATTGGTATAGCTATCTATTTGCTACTGGAAAGCTACAACATAGGGAAGTCAGCTCTGTCCTGGCCAGAATCAGGACATTACCGAACCTTGGTGGGATGAGTTCCATGACTGGAGTGTGGCTATCGATAGCTACAAGTTGTTCAGAAGGATCAGAAAAAAGAGGAGGGGTGGAAGTGTTGACCTCTATATTAAGAAATGGATAGTAGTGTGAAGGTCTGTCCCTATGTCATGAGCAGGTTGGAAGCTTATGGGTAGGAACTAGGTATCAGGTTGCCAAAAGCCTCATCCAACTTGGACTTAACTTCCAGGGATGGATGGGGCTTGTGCAACTTCTCTGGGCCACATGTACCAGTGCCTCATCACCCTCATAGTAAAGAAATTCTTCCTAACATCATATCTAAATCTGTCCTCTTTCTTTTTAAAGCCATTACCCCTTCTGCTATGACAACACTCTCCCCTGATGAACAGTCCCACTCCCACTTCCCTGTAGGACCCCTTTAAGTAATGGTAGTTTGCATTAGGTCTGAGCCTTCTCTTCTTCAGGCTGAACATGTCTAATTCTCTCAACCTGTCTTCATAGGAGAAGTGCTTCAGCCATCTGATAATCTTTGTGGCACCTCCTCTGGACTCATTCTGACATCTCTGTGTTGCATTTGGTCTTGCTGAACTTCACGCAGAATAAAGAAATATCACATGCTATTTGAATGAGAAATAAAGATTATTAAACACTGCCTGTGAGAACAGATTGAGTTGCTTTGCTGAACTGAATGTTGTGTCCTACTTCTGAAAAAGAATTTCTTAATATAGACAGCAGTCTGCCCAAAAAGAAATGCTTCTGACTGCATCGCTGTTCTCTAGTGCTTTTCTTTCTTGTTTTGAGTAGTTCCTAGAACTGTGTGCACAATAACAGAGAAATACATCTTTGTGATAATTATCACAGAGGCGTAGAATGGTTTGAGTTGGGGGACTTGAAATATCTAGTTACAACACACACCCTCTGCCATAGACAGGAACACCCTCTACTAGGCCAGGTTGCACAGAGCCCCATCGCATCTGGACTTGAACATTTCTAGGGATGGGGCATCCACTGCTTTTCTGTGCCATCTGTTCCAGCGCCTCACCACTTTCACAGTGAAGAATTTCTTCTGAGCTTGCTTCAGGTGCCCAAAGGCTGTAATAAGGTCTTCCTGGAATCTTCTCTTCTCCAGGCTGAACAAGCCTAACTCTCCCAGCCTGTCTTCATAGGAGAGGTGCTTCAGCCATCTGATAAACTTTGTGGCACTTCCTCTGGACTGTCTCAAACAATTCCATGCCTTTCCTGTACTGTGGATCCAAGAGCTGGAGGTAGTACTCCAGGTGGGATCTCACCAGAGTAGCAGCATCACCTTCTTTGACAGGCTGGTCACACTTTTCTTGCTGAAACTGAGGACATGGTTGTCTTTGTGGGCTACAAGTGCACATTTCAAGCTCACATTGAGCTTTTCATCAGCCAGTACTCCCGAGTCCTTCTCCTCAGTGTGAATCTCAATCCATTCTCTGCCCAGCCTGCAGTTGTCCACAGTATAGTGCTGACCAATGTGCAAGACCTTGCATTTGGTCTTGCACAGGCCCACTTCTCAAGTCTATCAAGGCCCCTCTGGATGGCATCCCTTTCCTATGGCATGTTGATCACACCACACAGCTTGGTGGTGTCTTTGGCAAATTTGCTGAGGGTGCACTCAATCCCACTGTCCATATTGTCAACAAAGATGTTAAACTGGATCCAGCCTATATTACCCTGAATATGCAGTGTCATCTTAATCTCTGTCCTTTTCAGTTGGCAAGTCCATTTTGTGCTGGAAGAAATTGTTATTTTAATGTTTATATATTGTTTTGGTTCTCACTGATTTTAAAACAAATGAAAGTGCAGGGTACATGAGGGGCTCGTGTATTGTACATTCAGAATTTAGCTTAAAAGGAGGGCAACTATGACTTTTATTCAGTGAACTATATAAGCATCTGTAAAACAGTAGAAACATCACAAATCCCTTTGATACCTTTAAATTTCAGTTGTGGCTCTTGTCCTACCCTTTTTGAGCATATTCCAAGTCTTCTTTTATGAGATGCCTTACAGTGCTATATGAATGTCACCTGGAGGAGGAGTAAAGGTGTTTCAAGAGCCTCTTGTATTTTTCTAGTGTAACTTTATATAAGATGCTTATAAAAGTGCAATCAGCTATCAAGTGCATAGACTCTGGAAATGTCAACCACTTTTACTGATCACTTTAGAAAGAGCCAGAAGTTTGGCATTGGTGTTAATCACTATAGCAGTTCTGTTGACAGGAAGTATTTATCCATATAACACTAGCTGCAGAGTGCAGGGAGATCCAGTGCTACTGGGCATGGTGGTAGAGATAAGGACAAATTTGGGGGTTTGTTCATTTTAGAAATGTGCTAATGGACTGGTCTCTCACTGAGGTTATTAAAAATATTGGCATTGTATACTGAAAATAGATTTGGATATTTAGTGTGCAAAATATTTGCTCCCACGTTCTTGCTCATGTTCTAGTTCTGGCTATGTCATTACCAAAATATTTCCCATTGCTCTGTGGCATGATGAAATTTTAATTGCGTATAGCTTGCCTTTTTCTTTTTTTTTTTTTTTTTTTTTTCCCCAGAAAGTGGGGATCACATCTATTTAAATAATAAATGTTCAAAGAGGACCGGTAGCATAGTTTGTCTTCCTTTTTGTCATGTGGTATAGCTTTGCTTTGAACAACACACTTACATGGAAGAGCGTATTGTCCTTTTTCTGCTTTCTCTTTCATGAGGATATTAATAAATAGGCATTCTCTTTGGAAACTTCTCTAATGCTACCTGGCTTCAATTTCAAATACTTTTTCCAGAATAAAATTAAGAACCTAAACATTCTTAGAAAAAATGTCAATAGAGAAAAAAACTTCAGGTGTATTACAGAACACAAATTCTTAGGGTAGCTTTTAATAAATGAAAAGTTTTGCTTCAGTGTTTTTATTAAATCACATAAAATCATGTATCTTGATGATATTGTCATAACAAGAAAGCTTTAAAGTACTTCATTTTCAATATAATTTTGTTTAATTTGATTGCCCTTATATTTCATTGACACTTTCCTCAGTGTAAGTGTAAAAAATAAAGCACACTTCCTGCCATATGATGCAAGAATTACTGCTCAAAACTAATGACTGCATAAGAAAAACACCTTTCTAAACAACCTGGTAAATCACATTTATTTAATGCACTATCACCAAGTTGAAGGACTGCACTGTGCTGATCCATTTGACTGGCGGCTCAAAGTCTAAACAGCAAAGTTCATAAGACAAAACTGATCATTCAAGATCCTCGTTTAACAGAAGGTTGATATAACATGACTTTTTCTTTTCATATGCATTTTATATGCAGTATTGTGTTCCTTAGTGATTTAAATGTAAAGATGAAATACGGGTAAGTTAATGACACTATGATATAGTTCATTTCACTTAGAACAATATGTATTTCACATACTGAGAATTTTATTTCAGCAGGGGTTCATTGACATGGTTAATGGTTGGACTGGATGATCTTAGGGGTCTTTTCCAGCCTTAAAAATTCTATGATTCTATGATTCTATGACATGGTTTCTCCCCAGTACCAATATATAAGAAGCAAAGAAGTCTTCAGTAATACAAGTTTAAAATGGCATTCTGGCTTGTATTAGAAACAGCATGGCCAGCAGGTCTAGGGAGCTGATTGGACTCCTCACTACAAGAAGGACATTAGGGTCCTGGAGCAGGTCCAGAGGAGGGCAAACAGGTCTGGAGAACAAACCTTATGAGGAGCGGCTGAGGGAACTGGGGGTGTTTAGTCTGGAAAAGAGAAGATTGAGGGGAGACCTTATCGCTGCCTATAATCTTCTGAAAGGATGTTGTAGAGAGGTGGGTGATGGTCTCTTCAGCCAAGTGACACATGATAGGACAAGAGGAAATGGCCACAAGTTGTGCCAGGGCAGGTTCAGTTTAGGTGTTAGGGAAAAAATTCTTCACTCAAAGAGTTGTTGGGATATGGAGCACGCTGCCCAGGGAGGTGGTTGAAGCACCATCCCTGGATGTATTTAACAGGGGATGCTCAGAGATACGTTTTAGAGGACAGATATGGTTGGACTCAATGATCTTAAAGGTCTTTTCCAACCCTGTAATTCTGTGAAAAAGTCACTGTTGGGGTAGTTCTGTTTGTATCTTGATGCAAGTTTTCATATCTTCGTTCTGTGTCTTTTCATCCTTTCTAGTGGTGACACAAGGTAGATCTGACCTGTCCATATGCAGTCACTTCCAGTTCAGTAAAATTTGGTGACATTCCTGCACTGAGATCTATGTGCTTGCATTGCAGTTAATGTTTGTGAGTGCACCCAGAAAAAAGCAGTAACACCAAAGAGGGGCTGGAGGGAAAGGTGCCTCACTTGGTTGGTGGCCACTACAGCAGCAAGGTTCCCCCTGTGACAGAGATGCTGCCTGCAGTCACCTGGGCTCCGTGTGCCCACAGGGAGCTGCTTGCTATACAGGTGCAAGCTAAAATCTCTGCTCATTCTTTACATTAGTTAGATGACCTCACAATATAAATGAGAATTATTTTATTTTTTATTTACAACCTTCTCTCAGACAAGGCAGTAGTAATCATTTTATATGATAGTGTTTAAACAGACAGTTTAAAAAAAATCATACAAACACAAGGGAAATATTTCAAGTTGTATGAAATAATTATTAATCTTTTGGCATAAAAGCATAAAATATGCACAGTTAGCTAATAAATTAAAAATTAATACTTTATTCATCATAAAAGAAGGAAAGAGAGGTATTAAGATTTTACCCACATTTAGTCTTTGACAACCTATTATTGAAACTACATTTTTAGGTTTACCATGTTTATTCAAAGCCTTGCAGCCATATGTAGACATGTAATGATTATGAAGGACATATGTGAATGTGTCTTTGTCTGTAGATGGATGTCTCATATAAAGAGATTATATGTAGAGAAGGGGACTATTTATACTACTTGTTTTTGATCATTTACACTGACAGTAGTTGGAAGAAGTTAGTTGAGCTGTAATCTATCTTGTAAATTCCCTAAAGAAACATATTTGCAAAATTACTACTTTTTCTTGTCTCAAAATTCCACAGTTTTGGTGCACACATACAAGGAGTCACTTGTAAATATTCTTGTGAGTTTAGATTTTGCAGAAAGTTCTAACAAGGTTAAAAAGATTTTGATGCAGCTTCTCAAATAATGCTGTATTTTTTGTGCTCAGTTCTCAATAAACAATGAACCTTTAGTACTAACTGTACTACAATGTTAAGTTTTTGTGAGAATATTTTTTAATCCACTGTAAATACTAATTTGTCAGCAATCCATAGTTGGAAACATCCAGCATTTGAAACTCATGCATCAGTCCTACAAAAAAAAAAAAAATCAAAAATCCAAATTAGATAAGATTAATTTTTAATGAACAATTGTAGGTTCTTTGTATCTGCCTTCTGGTTTTCCACCTATAGTTTCAATGTTTCCTTTCCAACCCAGAGGAACAGAAAAGAATTAAAAAAAATAATTCTCATATTATCATACAACCTGAGGGAATTGAATTTTTCAGGAAAAATACCAATTATAATGAGTCTTGTGGTAAAGCTTCTGGAATAGTGCATCACATTGTTTTGTCTGTCTTAAGTCTTAAAACATTTTCCCTTTTATTTTTGTTTCTCATTTTTAATATTATGTTTGATATCATGTTTCCCTTAAGAAGCCCTTAGGTAGGCATTCATGAGGAAGCACATTCATGTTCATTTTGAGTCCTCTTAATTATATACTCCTAAAATAACAACTGTTTTTAAATTTTATCTCCTGGGCAGGCCAAAACTTCCATCATTTCTCTTTGGATGAGTACATTTTCAGATTATTTTAAGATGAAAGGTTGGATTGAAATCTTGAAGACATAGGAATCTCACCCTTATTCTTCATACAGAAATAAAATGGCAGCCTTTACCTGCCTGAAAAATAACTGTCTCTTTCTTTTCTTCTCCCATAGGACAGGTAGTAGAATGCATGAGGTCATTAGTGACACAAAAAGATCTTTTCAGGGTTAGAAATATTGATTTATTTTTTTTAATAAACTGCATGTATGGGGGAGGAGAAAAGAAAAATATCACTAGTAGAGAGGAAGTGAGAAAAGATCCATCATTTCTTCTTTCCTTTTTATTAAAGGAAAAAAGGCGAGTACTCCTGAGACCATCTTGGAGATGACAGGAGACCTCATCTCACTGAGTGAACACTTCTACTGAAATAAAAACCCCAAAATATCCAGAGAAAGGAAACTTGGGTGTCATGGATATCATATTCTTCAACCTAGCTTCATTTTAAAGCAAATTAGGAAATAATCCAATGTTTTTATCCTTTGTGGATTTTCTCTAAATTTTGGAAATGAAAAATGTGGTCTGCGCTTTAATTTGTGAAACACTAGAAAAAAAATTCTGAATTTTTTTTTTGTTGTTGTTTTCCCCTGCCTGAAGTTTCTAACTAATTTCAGTATTTCTTTCAGAAGAACATCATGGAGAGTTTGACTGCCTTGATAACTGGAAAAATTCAAGTTTGCCACCTGCTCTGTGGAACATTGCTAGGAGGAATTTAAAAAATCCCGAGGTAAGTTGTTGCCAAAAAAATATTGAGCACGTTATTTTCAGAACCAGAATTTGAACAGTCATAGCATCCATAAGAAAGAAGAAAGCCAATTCATTAATGCATAACCCTTTTACTAATGTAACCTAATATATATCTGGAGAAGGAGGCATCACTGCATAGGTAGCCAGTCTCTGGATGTTACTGATTTCCTAAATACCGATATAGTAAGGAAGTATTTGAAATAAGTCGTGAGACCAAATAACTTTTCTATTTTATTCCTAAATGGCAAGCTTGTACAGGTTAATAAATTCTTAGAGATTCTTCTGGTGATATGAAGAGTGTCTATAGACTTTTCAGTGACACAAGCTCTACAAAAGTTATTTAAGCTAAACATGCAGTCACTATAGTCTCGGACAGCAAGAGTATGTGGTCTGTATGCCTTATCTATGCTCATAAAACATACTGTTCATGCATCTATAGAGGCATTATAAATTTTCATATATTTTAATATACTTAAATGACTTGGGAACATAGCCGTCAGCACAGTTTCAGATGGACTTGGCAGGTTCAAAAACCTCACAAATACCAGATTGCATTTAACATCATCAGCTCCCTTCAGAGTGAAATTTGCTTCTAGACCCCAGCTTGTATCTCAGATCAGTTCCATCTTCCTACAATGCTGCTTTGTTTTATCTTCTCAGTGATCTTTATGATATGAAGCTTTCTGAAGCAAGACAGATCTCTCATTAAAATCTGGTTTTAGGTACTGGCAGAGATGGATTTAAAAAATATAAAAAACTAATTTCCTTACCCTTCACCACTGTTAACGGCACAATCATTTTGAAACCTGTGCAGAAGTTATTAGTAAACAAAAAAAAGTTGGAACAGCTTACTTTCAGCATCATCAGTGAATCCTTCAAGATGCTACTGATCCTATTTAGACCAAATCTATGCCATATGACGACAGAATGAAATAAATAACCACTTAGGTATCCAAGTTGAATTAATGACAGCATGTAATCCCAGAGTGTGACAAGTCATAGTTTGCTGCTGGCAGCAGGAACTATTCAAACAAATATTTCTGCATTTTGACAATTTCTTAAGGCTGCTATAGAATTCATGTATAATAGGAGAACTGCCTACAGGGAAGATTATTAAAAAACTTAGAAAAAGATTTTCATTTTGTGATTTCAGCAATGTCTGTAGTTATCAACATAGCCTATCATTTACTAAGTGGTTAGTTGTACATACGAGACCTTTATCTTGTACTGTAATTGCAGTATATAGAAACAATATACTTTTTATGGATGACTGCACATAAGTGGGTGGTTAAATGTCATTAAAGATCTATGGGAATATGCCTATTTATGAATAAATATTTTCCATTTTCCTTTTAGAAAATTTTACTAAATGACCCTTAGAAACAGATGCAAAGTAAGACATTTCTGTGTAACAGCGGTATTGCTTTAAAGCATGCCTTGCTAAGCATATTAGAAACTCTGCCGATAAGGAGATTTTAAACTTGACCATAGATGAACCCTACATTTATCACTACCTTTTATATCATGTCTCTTTCAAATCCCTGTTGGTGTTCATTGCATTTTGTTATTACCTATTGCCCTCATATTTTCTTTTTGTTTGAATTTGGAGAGGTCTTTGGTTTTGTTTACACTGATTGCTTATTGTCAGGAAAGCACTGCAAATATTTTTCTAATACTAATACGGACAGTCCTAGGACTTTAAGTGAATGCCTATCAACTCAATGTTTTGACATAGCAAGAAAACCAAGATAATATTTTAAACCTTGGTAGGAAAGGTCTGGAAATTTGAAAGGAAGCTTTGATTTGATAGGGAGATACAATTACCAGAAAATTATGCAATCAGATTCCATCAAAAAAAAAAAAAAGGGAATTTAATTGCAGCCACTCCTGACCTTCAAACAGAGATTCAATATTACTTTAGAGCTTTGATTAAAATTGCTGGTATGGATCTGACAACACATTTCCATGTCAGGCTTTGCAACAGACAAGACAAACCTGCTGGTACTTTAAAATGTGATATATTAGTAGCATATATTGTTGATCAGATACAATTCTCTAAATCTATTTACTTGATATAACTATCTTGTACTTAAATCTGATATGTTTAACTTATCCATGTTATATGTCTGTTATATTATAGGTGCAATAGGATCTTATTTCAGTATAACTGCTTTCCTCTAAGTAGAGAGAGGATTGCAATAGGGGACGTCATGGTCTCTCCCCATTTCTTCTTCTCCTGGATGTCCTCTGTGTGTGGTACAGGAAAGGGGAAGGCACATAACAACCAGTGGTTCCTTTGCTGCTTACCAGGTTAACATCTGGGTGTGTTTATCAGCTGAAAAAGCAGAGTGGCTCCATGCTGGACTGCTGTGCGCAGGATGTAAATATTGTAAATATTTTGCGATGTCTCAGCAGTGCTAAGTGCGAGGAGCAAAACAATGAATCCAGTCAGTGGTTTTGTTTCAAGGAGAAAATCATGAGTAGCTTTGTCTTTCTTAAATGAAGATTTATTTGCTTGATCTAGTGTAATACTCCAAGTTTGCTGTAGACCGTGTCTGATACCCTTCCCCACAAAGATTAATGAAATGTTCCCACAGTAATATTATGTGGAGAAATGGATTATTGGTGCGAGTAAAATGACTGAATCCAGCTTTCCATTTCCTGAGTGGTCTGTAAGAGGATATAAAACCCAGTAAGACGGCAGATGTGGTTTACTAAGTACACAAATTGGAAAAAGAAAACCAGAAAACAAAGGTTTAGCCTGGTGTTTTTCTGTTGTTTCTTTTTTTTTTTTTTGGTTGAGTTTTTCAATTTATTTTGTTTTTCCTGAAGAAAGTCTCTATTTAAACTTTTCTATTTCCAGTACTTAATTTCATTACAACTTAGCCAGCTCTTCACCAGGAGTGTGAACTCTGCTGCTTACTGAAAGGCTACAAAGCAAAGGAAAGGCTCGCTCTCCTCTCCGAGGAGTTATCAGTATCTACCTGCAAACGTGCAGATGCATGCGTTTCTGTGTATGGGCATGTGGATACACCTATAACAATGTTGAAAATAGCTGTGTCTCTGTAAATGCAAAACTAAAAGTTGGCTATAAAGTGAACAGCTGTTATTGTCTTCCTTGCATGTCAAAATGCAGTGTTGAGACATTATTACACAAGGAACACATCAAGAACTTTGTAAACATTTAGTGTACATAAATGTCACTTTTGTTCAAGCATTACTTGCTTTGTGTTTGGCAGGCATAATCTGTGGAAGAAAATACCTCTAGCTTTTTTGTTTGGGGTTTGGTTTGATTTTTTTATATTCATACATTTCTGAAAAAGAGCGACCGGGAAGACCTCCAAAGTTGCAGCAACAAAACTATTGTCACATGTGCACTTGAACAAGCTGGCCTACCCAACTTGCATCCCTCTTGGCTAATTCCAGTGGCTAACTTTCTCTAGGCAAATTGATTTACACAACTTGAATTATCATTCACATAAATAATAAAAAGAAATGAAAGGTTTTGTACAGAAGAGCTAGATGTGCCCTGAAGGTATTGAAAAGATACTTTAAGCCATGTCTGTATTAAAAATAAGAGAGGTGTTTTTGAGACAGTAATATATGCTCATGTAGTTCTAGTTTTGCTTGGCTTCTAAAATCAGTACAGCTCTGTACACACCCTGATAAGCTCTTCTTACTTGACGGATGGACTGTGAGTGCCGCATCTCATGGATGCAGCATATCACAGACACCTGGGGTATCTATATAATGTGCTGCATTTTGTAGCTGTTGATGTGGCTGCTCTGAAGAACTTTGTAAGGTGATCAAAATAGGGTGAAATATATGGTAATTTGTTATTTAATGGGAGGTATCAGTATCACAATATATTAAAGATATTCAGAGAAATTCCATTTTGACCATTATTAGTAGTGATCAAACAGGGAAACTTTCGCCCAAACACAGGGCTTGTACACAAGTTCCAGTTTTAGCTTATATAAGACAGTATGTTAGTTATCTCATATTGAGAGTTTAATATTTTTAAATTTAATTTTATAAAACATATTCTAGTTAAGAATGTTTTACAGCCCATTAGGAAAAAAAAAATCTCCAAATTCTAAAGATATTAACTGTAGTGTAGTCTTTTTTACAATAGTAAACTAGGAAAAAATTTATAACCACATTAAATTATCCAGAGTGATTCAGTTACCTAAAGAAGTTTTTTTTTTTCTTATAAATGAGATTTATGTGAGATGGTTATACTCATAGCATAATTCATGCTGCTGCATAGAGTGGAAGCATCTGTTCTGTGTTGTAAACTGTCACTCCAAGTCATGAGGGGTTAAGCATGGATGAATTCAGACTTTCTTGATAATTATTTTAGTGTTTGTGATTGATCAGTGCTGTTGTTATTAACTGTAGCTGGAGTGAAGATTTTTGGGTAACGTGGAAAAATTTGTTTCAGTTTACTATTATGCTGACCCTGTTTTTCTTGAAAAGCACTACACTTATGTTTGTGAGTAGCTAAAAAATGGTTTAAGAAAACACAAACTCATTTTTTTTGCTGCAGGGGCAGGACGGAGAGAATGGGGTGGAAAGAACAAACTCAGGGCCATCCCTAATGAGCAGGTAATGCCCAATGTGGTGTGTAATGCCCCACTTTCCACTTTGTGATGAGGGCAGGCAGCCCTGATCCTGCCTCTGTGGTGCTCCTCGCTTGGCACCTGGGAAGCAATGCAGGTAGAGAATTGGCATGAGCAGTCTTTTTCCAGAATATTTTGTCCCTTTCAGGAAATCTGCATATCAGGAAAATTCTTCACTCAAGCAGAAAATGAGGATTGTTACAGGCTTGTAGGATATTTCTCAGTGGGATGAATGGTCTCAGACTTATTTAAACTCTTTTGCGTAAAAATTTGGTATTTGCTGCACTGTTGACAAGTATCACTTCTGTGACATTTGTCCTACACCTCACCTCCATAAGGCACCTTGGAGAGTTTTTGGTTTTGACTGAGTATTTAAATACTTGAAAGCTTCAATAAAAGGGGGACTGAGACTGTCCCACACTCTGATATCAGAGTACAGTCTCTTGGAAGAGGATATTCCATGTAAAAAGATTTCAGTCTTTTCAAACATAACAGAGCTAAAATTCAGATCTCCCAAATGCTTGGTAAACTGATGGTGTTTTACAGAAAATGGGATGGAGGGATGGAGTCACTGGTAGATTGTCCTGGTTTTGCAATCTTAATAAACCAGTTTTTCATCTTCTTTGCTGTAATGATTAATGTTTGAAAATGAAAACTTGTATCTTGGGTAAAAAGAAGCATTATTTTGATGAAAAATTGAAAAAGAAAATCTTCTGTTGTTTTATTTTTAATTTTAATTAATTTTTAATTGAAAACTGAACAAAATATACTCAGTTCATTACTATCTTTACAAAAAAATCCTTCAATTCCTTACTTATATTTAAAACCACACAAAACCAATTATTCTTTCTGAGGCTTTAAAAATTCCTGAAATACCTAAAATAAGACAGTGTGTTTTGAAAATTTTGTCCTTTTTCAGCTTCAGTGTTCTGTGGTTTTGCTTGCTGGCTAGTACTTGCTGGCCAGTTTCTTCCCACACTCTGATATTTAATTTCAATGACAAAGGTTTGAAAGGAAAGAAGAAAATAGTACAATACAGACTTTGCCTCCTGAAAAATATTACAATGAGAATAGATGTAGTAAAAATTGAATGATTCTTACTGCAATTTCAAATTGGTAATTTCATGGTTTTCACAGAGATTTTGGTGCTATATAAAGAGAATGCAGGCAAACAGTATGCAAAATTCAGCTCACTAAAATATGTGTGATGTAAGATAAAACCATTATAGTTTTCTCAATATATAAGGCTATATTTTAGTCTTTCCATACTTCCCAGAAAGAAATAAGGAGAAAGAAGTAATTCACATCTGCAGGTGAGTGAAGTTTTATTCCCTTTGTTGTTGCAAAGTGTGTGAGCTCTGAATAAATCCCTTTCCTGGAATCGAGCTACTTGTAATGTGGCTTTTTGTCATGATTCTCTGGAGTCTAATAATGCTTGAGTTTGTCATTCAGCACCATGTCCACTGCACCCTCCTTTCCCCACGTGGCTGCTGGTTTTCACAACCTTTGTAGAAACATAACGAAGTTTTGTCATTCATCCATCTATCCAGGCTGAAATTAGCTAGCAAGTTGAAAAGTCATTGATGCAGAAAGGAATTGCATATGTCCTACTGGAGGAGGAGAGTTGGTGGAAAAAAAAATGATGAGAACTCCAGGGAGAAGAAACAGATGAAAAGGACATTATTAGGGGAAAGAGTAAAGAAGATCAAGAGTTGTTATTGAGGTGGTGAGTGTAATAGTCTTTGAGGTGTCAGAAAATAGGAAAGTCCTTGCAGTCAACGGTATTTTGTGTGCATGCATGTTTCTGAATTTGCAGTAGATATCACACTTTTCTGTAGTGGATGCTTACACTTTCCACACAGAGATTGATTTCCACCAGCTCTAATTCTTCTAAACAGCAATTCTTATTCTCCCATAGAGTTTCACAAAATGGAATATATATATGTGTGTATATGTGTATATATATAGACATATAATAACATACATAAAATCTTTAAAAAATCCAGTTTGTTTTTTGTTTTTCATGGGAAGATACCCTTTAGACTGATGAAGGGTATAAAAATGGAAAATGCATAAAGAAAATGTATAAAAAGAAATCCAGTTGGACCCTGGGACTAAAGAGGAGAACGCCTCAATACCATGACCGCAGCCCTCCTAGTGATGTGTGGGGACTCTGGTGATGCACAGCAATGCCCCCAAACTCTTGCTCTGACACCCAGAGGGGTGGGCATAACACCAGAGGAAGGGAGTGAGTTTCCCTCTGATTTCTTGTATAACAATTTTAAAGGTATTCTTAGTTATTCTTTCTAGTATTAATTTGATCTGTACTAGTTTAAATTAATTATTTTATTTATTTTATTAATTAATGTTTGTTATTAGTTCAGTTAAATTATATTTATTGTTAAGATTTTAAATAGGCTATCAAGAAATTCTTGGTTCTATGTCTATCATGAGTTCCCTTTTTGCAACAGTATACCAAAAGGAATTGTATTTCAAGCTGAGGACTTGGAACCACAACCCATGCACCAGGAAAGGATATCTTTGCCATTGGTTGTTTTTTCTTTTGTATTTCTCCATGACGTTGGTATCAGTTGTTCTCTTGTGCGCTTACTTATTTTAGATTGGGGATGTGAAAAGGACTCTGTCATCAAAGGCGAGCATAAACCTGACTTGTGTACATTGTTTTTTCTATATGTTTGTCTCCTGTGGTGGTTTTGCAGGGTGGCTTCTTTAAGAGGCAGCTAGAAGCTTCTTAGGGATCCAACAGAGTAAATCCCAGCTGGGCTCCCAAGGCCTGTTACTGACAAGGCCAGCCGGGCCAATCAGCGCCGGTCACAGCACCTCTGGGAATCACATTTTAGAGAGAGATGCAAACAGCCGCATGTTGCCACCAGGGAAGGGAGTGAGAATTCTTGAGAGAATTCCATGAATTCTTCTTTTTTTTTTTTTCTTTTATTTTCCTCTCCATCCTACTTCAGGGGTGAGGGGTGAACAAGAATTTGTGTGGTGCTTAGTAACCAGATGGAGTTAAACCACAACATAGTGTGGTCCCACTTCAGTGGGAGTCTGGCCTTCAGCCAGGGTCATACCATCACATCTCCCCACCACAATTTTTGTTACTTTATTCCAAGTTACAATCACTTACAAAGAGTAGGTTAGAGAATGGTCTAACAGATGGCACTTTCTCTTCATATCCAAGTATCTGCCTATAAGTTACTTTGGTGCCATTTCAATCCAGTTTTCCACTTTCTAGCAGATACTAGGGATAATGGAGCTCATGTACTTAAGGGTGGTGTCCATTATTTCATAAGAAGAAGTAAGGGTGATGTTAACTGTCTCATTCTAGAAGGGGTTTTGCTCAAGAAGAAACACCAGTAGGGGTGGACGCTTTTCCATCTGCTTCTTGTCTCTAATGGCATGAGCAAAAGCAAAAAATTGTGTTTGACCTTTGTTGATCTTGTCTCACCAGGCTTTAGCACCGTAATTTCCATTGGGTTTGCTTTCAACTGAAGATAGGTGAGCTTTTTCACTGCCTGTTCTGTTCTGACAGCTTTGTAAGCCCCAAGCTGTTTGCTCTTATGCTATACCTCACACTAAGTTGTATTTTCTTCTTTTCCATGAGTTAATTTGGCATCTTACTGATGAGAGGAAGCTTCCTGGTCTGTAGTTTCCATCAACTCAAACTCTCCTGTTGAGCAGCATAACTGGAAACCCTTTTGTGACATACATTGAGATTGCCAGTTTAGACCTCTTAATTCAGAGCATTAATAGCACAGCCATCTTTCCCCTCCCATTTCTTTCTGGGTTTTTTGGGAGGCAGGTTGGGGTTTTTGGGGGGAGGAGTGTTGGTCTGCATAAGTTGTTTTATTTTTCATTTTCAGTTTATAGCAGATTTCACTTACATGCTGATATATTACCAAGGGCAGAGAAAGAGAGAGAGAGAAGGAAGAAAATAGCTCCTTGGATTTTCTTTGTTTCCTTCCAGGTAAGCAACTGGCCAGATGTACTCAGCACAGCTGTGCTGGTTTTTTGTTTTTTTTTTTGAACTCCAGCTTTTTTAGTGAAGTTTTAAGAACAGTTCTGTTGCAACTTTACCTACTGTACAGATAAATAGGATACTTCATAAATAAGTGTTATTCAATAATTATAGAGTCAATTTTTTTATTCAAAACTGCAAGCTCTGGACAGACTCTAAGGGATCTTATCCATCAGTGCACTTGTCACTATTTTCTGTAAGTTTTATCATCAGCTGTCCTTAAGAAGCAACATGATCTGATGATGAGGCTTGGGGAAATGGAACGACCAGGGCTCAATCTTAGTGATGTCTTTGAATTGCTGTGTGGCTGTGACTAAGTCACTGCATCTTGCCTCTCTGGTTGTAAAAATGAAGACACTGCCTTCTGCAGACCTCTGATTCTCTGATTGCACATTTTTGTGCAAAGGAAAATCCCAGCTGCACAAAGTCTTTATTCATATAACCAACCTTAATCCTTTGACTAAACAACTCAAGGAAGTGTTAACGACAGTTCTGGGGCTTACAGTTATGAGGCTCAAAATGCATAGCAGTATTGTCCTCTCTCCCACAACAATTTAATAGTGTTGAAACAAAGGTCTTGTCTTCATTTACTAAGAACTCCAATGACTCATACTGACATACTGATACTTCAAAATGCCTAGGTGTAACACAGATTTTTAGTACCTGGATAGGATAGTTTGTAGTTGCTTGGTTTCTGTGAAGTTGCTTTTATTTTCATTTAATTTGTCACTAGTTTGAACTAACATAAGTCTGTCAATATTCTCTGGTGTAAAAGGAAAATGCTTTTGTTCTTAGACTGATGGTTGGGGAAGGGGAGCAGCCAAGGAACCCCAGAGCATCACTCCAAAGCTATCACTTCTGGTTCTCTGCTCAGAATTAGTCTCTCGCAGCACCTTAAGGGCCTGATTCAATTTTAAGTAATGTCAAAGAGAATATTTTGAAGGACACCAGTAACTGTTTGCAAATTTAAATTAAATATGGTTAGACACAGTGTCAGTTTACCTATCCTCTGTTGATACACAGCATTCATAGTGCATTATGCCTTATGGAGTTCTCTTTGGTGTTAGTCCTTTTAGAAATGTATGATGTTTTTAAAGCACTTGGTTGACTTTTAATTGTAGGAATTTTACTACAATTTCTAATTATTTTGTTGCTTCTTTGCCTTCCTAATTGTCTTTAATATATTAAACTCTATCTCCTGTGAATTTCCTTGCTGAAATTAGGAAAGATTTCTTCTCCTCTCTACCTATTTTCTTTCACTGTATCTGTCTGTACCTTCCAATCTCAGTAGGGAAAAGCTGGGGTTTTTTGCCTTCAGTTTATGTTCTTGAGAATAAAGAAAGTGCTTGTTGCTGAAGTTATTATACTTTCAAAAGCAGACAAAGATATTACTTTGGATAAATGTTTATGTTTATTAACCTGTTTGGGATTTTTTATCTCCAGGTAATAATACTATGGCTCATGGGGAATATTTTTAATCAAATTGCTGATATCAGGTTCAGATTTATTTGAAAAGAACATTGATTGTCATCTTTTTGTCTGCATTCCTGCTGCCTACAATGCTTAGAACACCCTGTAATCTAATGACAATGAATGATGCAGTTACATTGATACAGGATTTAAACTTCAATACCCACGACTCTTTCCACAAAGAAATTGTTTTCTCTTTTATTTCCTGCATATATGTTATGAAGCCTGTTTTGTACATTCTTTAAGTAGTCATTATCATTTTGTATTAAAGGTGAGGTACATTTGAAATAACTGAGATTATATTTGTTTGAAGTAGGCTTTCATCCAGCAGAAATGCAGCAGAACAGCAAAAGGAGTATCAAATAATGCAAACCAATGGAAATTTTTTTATGCTTTAGCTGCACACTTTTTTATAAAGTGGATACAAAAGCTTCTTTTCACATAAGTGCAAACCAGAATGTCATATTTGATGCCTGACTACAGGAGCAGGCTTCAAGTTGGGAGAGAAATATATCTCGGAAGGGGAAGCTAGTAAAGATATTGAAAAGAGTGTTGTCCTTTGCTGTCATATTTACCTGGCTAAATAAAATCTGTAGAATTTTGAGGAAAATATTAAGAATATTATTGTTCTTCATTTGACACACAGGACTCACTCTGTCAACCCCGTGAGAGACTGCCTTCAACATGATGACTTTGGATCTGTTTTTAAGGGTGCCTTTTGCAGTGAAGAGAACCTTAGGGAATCTGTGGGAAAAAATCCAGTCATTGTAGGATTTTTGGCTGTGCTTCTCCATTGTATTTGCCCCCACCACATTGAGTACCTAAGCACTTATACAGAAAAACAAAGAAGCCCAACAGAATACTCTGACTCTCTAAGTACAAATTGCACAATATTGAGCAATTTGCCATTTTAGCATCCACACAGTATTTTTATGTAATGTTCTATCACACAGATTTTCAGATAGAAAACCTCCCACTGAATGATAGGACAGCAATTTGCATTAAAGGTCTCCTTTTGTCTGTTCTGATTAGCAGTAATACTTCTCTAGTTAAAAGCCTGGCTTGCCGTGACAGTTACATATTATCAACAATCTTGGGTTTTGCAAGGTCTTTGGACATGACACCCTTCGTGCATTTTAAGCAGCACTTTAGCTGGCATTTTTCATGTGGAAATTCATGACTCTTTTGAACAGAAGTTTCTTTTCCAGCCACCTCGGTCCTAACACCCCTTTATGTGTGTAGCAAACATTTTGCTCGGGTCTTCTGTGCCTCAAGATCAGAGATGAATTAAAAGAGAATTTTAACACCCAGTTTGCTTTGCTCAGTTTGTAATGATCCCAGTATGAAAAGCACCCAGGCTATGTGAAGGATAGTTATAAATGTTATTTATTGGAGCCAACAAAAAATAGCTTGGATAACCCTGTGTCCCTCCAGATGATGGGAGCCCTGAGCTGTGCAACAGTGAAGGAGCCTCCAGTCTGGGCACAGAACGTGGTGCAGACCCAATCCCTGGAAGGGCTTCCCTAGTTTGCTCCTATGAGCTCTTTCTTACAAGGAAAACATCTTTATTCATCCTTTCTAGGATCCAGCAAAAGACTGTTCCCATGGAAATTTGTTGCTGCAGCTCTCAATGGTGGCAAGGACACGGAGGTAATATACCTGCTGGTGCGGAGTGGGAGCTGCACGCAGTCTTTGTTACAAGCAGGTGGAGAAGTTCATCCTGCACCAGAGGGATCCGCACAGAACAACACAGCCTGAAGGCCGGGCTGTCCTGTCCTGCCCACGCAGCGCAGCATGGGCTCGGGTCTGCTCGCGTAAACCGTGCTGCGAATCACTAACTCCATGTGCAGCGGTCTCACAGGCAGGATCGCTGCACTCCCTTGCCGTTGTAATTCTCCTGCCTGCTGTGCTCTGGTAAACGTGAGGAGAGTGACAAGCCTGGGAAGGGAAAATGGATGGTTTTAGCAAGATTCTCTTTGAATTATAAGGGACAAGTGCGTGGTAAAACAACTTGTCCTGCCTAGGCTTACAAAATTGTCCTTTTATTTTTTTCCAGACTAAAGTTGCAGGAAAACATTGTTAATCAGGCTCAGATTTCACTCGAATCATGTTTCTCATTTGGCAGTGCTGCTAAAAACACCTGAGAACCCTCAGCATGAAATCTGTTCTCATATCAGATTTGTCCATCTTTAGTTTTACAGCTTGTCCTCGTCTACTAATTGTTATGCAAATTGAGAGACTTTGACATGCTGTGTACTTGGACCAGCAAGGGACCACACTGCACTCAAACTCTTAAGAGTTTTCCTTTAGTCACATCGTGCTCTAGCTGCGAGGAGAGAAGCCAATCCTGTGTTAAACCATGGGAACGTGATTTAAAGTTTTTGATGTCTTCTGCATGTCGTGGAGAGCTCAGTATTTTTGGGTAGTTTTGCTAGAAAGCCTCTAGCTTGTCTTGTCAGTTTTACCAATGACAGCAGCTCCTGTTTGCACAGGGAAAGCGAACAGAGCAAGAATGCGCCCTGACAGGCCAGGTTCTTCATGGATGTCTCCTGGCTAGCATTTCAAGATATCTAAATCTAAACTGACTTTGTTCCCGTTAAAGCAACCTAAAACAAGACACCAAATATAGCATAGTTTCACTCAGGATTAAGAGTATTTGCATGGTCTTTTTAATGCAGGGGAGATTCCTAGCCTAGCAAGTTAAGCTGTTTGCTTTATGTAAGGTTTGTTGAATAAAAGTTCAAGCTAGTATAATTATTCAGTGTAACAAACCTTCTAAGGAAATAGTATTATGGAATGAGAAGGCATTTATCAATTCCAGCTGCCTGTATGAGTCCCTGTGCCCCTGATGCTTGGGTGTTATAAGCTGCCTTTCAGTATACACTTATCTTCTCGGGCACTGAGGAAAAAAATATGAGAAGAAATGAAAAATAAATCTAAGAAAAGTAATATAATTAGATATATTTTTCCTCTGATTTGCAGAGCTATTTGTGGTTTGTTACTGGCCAGAGAATGGTCAGGGCTGTACTTAGGATTTTATCTAAAATCTATACTAGTGTCATGCTCTCTAAATTAGAATGTGTCTTCTGTACGTGTGTGAGCTGGGTGGCACATAATGCGTAATGTCATCAATGCAAAGCTCCTCAGTAGTCCATTCTGCCAGGGTGGTTCTCTCTTGCTGTGGCATATGGGAAAGATGATTAAACAAATCATTAGCCAATTCAGAAATGGCTTTTCTAAGAATTAACATTGACTGTTGTCTTCTGTGACTTATGTGACTAAACTTATGTGACTAAACTAGAAGAACAACAACAAAAAAGTTAACTCATGTCAGTGTATTGCAGAATCCCAGGCTTGGTGTGGTTTGGTCTCATTTTTCCTTGTTTGTTTATATAAGCTGAAGGCACTTTTAAAAGTGCCTGGATCATTAGAATACAAGTGTAAACTACTGTGATTGATGCTTTCTTAACTTGTAATGATGGATCCAGACCACTTCTCGTAGTTTTATTTTTCTTGTCAAAATAAAATAATTCCTTCTTTCTTCTCCTCTAGTACCTTCTATTGCAGCTGTTCAGCGGTTTGAATTTCTGAATTTATTACAATTTTTAAGTACCAAAATAGCTTCATAGTTTAGAATTGATATTTTATGATACAGTATTGCATGTAGAGCTTTTAAAAAAAATAATATTTGATTTACCTTCTTCTGGGTTTTCTGTTCTGAATCAACTCATACATGTGACCCTGTAAGATAAAGGCAGTCAACTGGCATGTAACGTTATGATAAAAATATAGCCCTAGCTCTGGAGACTGTCTTCATTGTATGCACATTTTGAATATGTAGAATTTGGCATTCTTACCTGGTAAGTTGAAAAATGTTTATAATTCCTAGACTTCCCATTTTTATTGAGGTAAAACTTCTATAACTTCCAGCTGAGAGATTCTGTATTCAACTAGGTTTCTCAGATTTCATGAAAACTGCTGTAAAAGAGTACCTGCCTAGGTCAGTGAGCTGAGTCAATTCTGAAGAGAAGTCATTTGACCAAAAATATCTTCCAGGGCAACATCTCATGTCTGTGTTATCATATAAAATTTATTCATGGTGACTGAAAATCTGTGTCCCTTTCCTACTATGTACTAAAGGGGGCATCTCTATTTAAACAGATTTTCTTAGCTTTAGAGATGTTGATTTTAAGGAATGAGAAGTAGTTTCACAATCAGATGGATAAATGGAAATACCATAAAAAAGGATACAGTTCCATCACTTTCACTCAGTGCTTGTGTGACCAAGTATATAAAATAAACTTGTGAGTACATGAAAGGAAAGTAACATAGAACAAAAATCAGACTTTCCAATATACCTTTAAATTTGTGGATTTTAGAGAACCACTTGACATAGTTAAAATTGAAAAGATATTTCAAGCACTTGCAAGCTGGATTTATGTTGAAAACAATTTCTTTCTGGAGAATCATGCTTCTCTTGAAGATATGAAACATTTCTAAATCTTTTGCAACCAAAGCCTGCTGAAACAGAAAGCACTGCTGTACATATGAAGTATCCCATATCAAGGCAGACCTGCAGCTCCAAGAGTAAGGTTTTGTTTTCACAAGCACAAAAGGTATTTCTTCTGCAAGCAGCCTGTGCTCTCTTAACTAATGGATGGTTGATTTTATCGTATAGGGATAAAAACTTGCTGACAATCTTTTTTAAGTGTAAACGGGAAACCCCCCAAAATACATTTGCAGAAACAACAGCTAAAAAATGGGGTCTAATGTCCTGGCTCATGTTCCAACCAGTTGTGAATAAACTTTATTAGTCAGATTAGTAATTTAAGGTCTGTGCACCAGCAACCTTTTTTGGTGGAAAGGATGTGTCTGGGGTGGGAGGAAAAGAAGTCCAGTGATCTCCGTTCAAGTCATTTCCTCTCATTTTCATTTGGGTTTTTTCCTACCTTTTCTTGCTGCAGGGTAGTTCTGTGTACTGAGGGAAATGAGATGCTCACCAAGTCCCCATGCTAGGCATGGTATACCTTTATTCAAACCCAATGAAACATAAATAACCATGTCAGAGTCCCAGATTTCAGAAGACATGGCATTGATCAGGCAGACATAATACTTTCTGCCCACTCACTTACATAGTGGGAAGTTATTAGAGTCAGGTAATAGTCTTTAATTGCTGACATCTTAGCAGAAAATAATGGGGAAATAATTTCTAAGTATTTCCATGCTGTGTTTGTCACCTAACGGATGTCTTGTCTTGTTTTGTTCCTCATGTGTAAATCTTATTCATCTGAATGTTACTATTTAAGCTCAAAATCCTCAAGTTGCAGAAGTTTTATTCATTTCACTGAATTAAACTTAGTGAAGAATTTGCTGTAAGTAAATTGTATCAAATGCTGCCTTTGTTCTTTGAGTCTCAGAATGTGTCAAATGATAATCATTACAATAGGATTGTTTTTATTGTTTTCTTCTCCTTTTGAAAAGTGGACAATCATTACACTGTTAGTTTGCCAGCTTGTATACTTCGTTTTTTGCTGTCTGCATTAAAAAGTCGTTTCAGTCCAAACCTGAAAAAAAGGTAATAGAAGTGGTATAACCCAGAAATTGGGATAAACAGTGATATCTCTCAGCTCTTCAAATGACAGAACTTTTCTGAAGCTATCTACAAACATTTTTCTTGGAAAACAGCCATCTCTACTGGTTTTACTCAGTTGCATGCTAAAGAATGCATGTGGTATTAGTCGTTGTTTGTCCATCTCTCCCTGAATCCTTTTCTTTCTTTATTAATGAGAGGGAAGTTTTCGCATGTGTTTCCTCTATATAACTAGTAGGGGCAGAAAACAACAAATTGTCAGGAATAAGAAACTTGCTTTTGACCAACTATTTGTCAGTCCCTGAGAATGGAGGCAGCTTTCAAATATTTATATAATATTTATATGCTATTTTGCATATATACTGAATACTCATTATCTTTGTTATGTCTTTATCGGCTCAGTATGATTGAGAAACCACTTATATTTTCATACAGAAATGTGGAGAGCTCCTTTTAAACAGCAAGATACTGATCTCATGTGCTTTGGAGCTTTTTGGAAATGGTCATACTGAAGTCATTAGGACCATGTGTGAGGTAACATGTCACAGTTTAACCTCAGCCAGTAACTAAGCACCATGCAGCTGCTCACTCACCCTGCCCTAGATTTATATTCTTAATGCAGAAAACATCATAATTTTAAAAGAATGTTCATATTAGGCAGTTTTGATAAATAAGTACATATAGTTTCATAGGCATTTATTTCATTTCTACCTCTGTAGTAAGAAAAAACCCAATATTTAATGCTACAATCTAACAGTACATGAGCAAACGTTTGTATTCAGAACTCTGTGAAAAAATAATGTGTATTTTTTCATATTTTGAGCATAGGGAGTATCAAACCAATCTAGAAATATGTAACAGGTATGCAAAACAAAATAAACTATCAAGTTACACAAAACTTGTCATAAAAGAGGATAAATTCTTCTTTAAATGCTAACTTTGTTTTATTATTCAACCTCTGACTGTACTTATATGCATCAGTTATGCATTCTGTATTTCTAATGAAGGCATGAGAAAACAAAACTGCAACATACTGAAGGTCTCACCCATCATTGTGATTCATATCACACTTTAAGTATTTAATGACTGTTGTAAAAGAAATAAATCACACAATATATTCATATATAACATCTCATTCATTATAAGTTCTACCTTGCAGTGGCAACTGGGAAAGACTCTTAAGATTGGAAAAGAAATTCTGCTGCTTATTGCGTGCATTTAGAAGATGTGAATCATCGTTACTCCTTTTCACTTTACAAGGTCAATTTCCTTTCTTCCTTATGTGCAAGAGTAAGGAGACTTCCTAAGAAGCAAAGCAACACCAGGAAAATGTAATTATAAAACCATAAATAGTAACATAACAAAATAATACTTTCAGACGTAAACCCCAAATTAACCCAAAAGCACAAAGACCTAGATTTAAAATCAATAAACTTCCTTTATTTCTTTATGTTTTCACTTACATTACATTTTTTTAATTCATGCCAGAAGAATCCTATTTCTTTTTCCTTTTCAGCTAGCTGAGAGGAGGTTTGTAGGATCTGTGAATTGAACAAAATATTTTGCCAGTCAGGTCGTCAGTAACATTCTTAGTCATCTGTATGCTCTGGATGAATCTTTATTTCTTGACAGATATATGTCTTATCTGGTCCCTTCTTGCTGCTGAGAATCCCTGTCAGAAAGCTGATCTGCTGTGAGAAGAATATGTATTACACTTTATTATTTCCTTGACACACAGTTCTCCGAGTAATATCATGTTCAGGAGTATGTCAGAAAAAGCAGAAAAGACTAGATCCTTCCCACTCCTCTCTCCAACTCCACCCCACCCCCCTGCCCCAATATATTAAAAATTAGGCTAATGGTGAAGATTTGTAACCAAAGGTACAGAAAAACAACAAAATTAAATACCGCTTGTGGCTCAAGCTATGGGCCTATAAGGTGTTTTCATGAAAGAATTGTGAACCATGGTGGAATACGCAAGAGGCAGTAAATCAATAACTGGAGCTTATTCCTGGTTCTGCCTGAAAGTCATTGTGTGCTTTTGGGCATAACATATGCAATTAGGTTCTGAAAAGAAAACTGCTATTTTCTGAAGGAGCTGTGAGACCCTGAAAAATTCTGGAAAACCTTTCAATTGACTCAAATGGAAACTCCAAGTTGAAGTGCTCACCCATAAACACACACACCCACTCCCACTTTAGGCCCAAGGAATTGGATGATTGTTTCCAAACCAAACTTTTCCTTGGTTTCATTCTGTGAAGCAGTGATGTACTTAGTCAAGGCTGAAATAAACTTGTTTTCAAAAATCTCTTTCTCTCATGGCACAACTCAGGTAGCGCTTAACACGCGTCATCACACAAGTGAAGTAGTGGTGATGTGACCTGTCTGATGTTTGGACATAGATGTTCTTTAGCTTTGAAGGAAATACTTTGGAGGTCAAAATTGCTATGTTAACAGCTACTGGTGGTTCTACAAGAATGCTGTTGCGTACCTCTCAGTGAGATTATTTGACTAAATGTGTAGGTCTAAATGTATAAGGCAACATTCTTTTGTGAGCCTTTTAGGAGCTATTTAGGAGAGCCCTGATCAGTATCAAGTAGTTGACTTAAGGTCAGTGTTACTTTCATACAAACAGTTCTGTGGTGAGGTCTGTCTCATGGCAATGGGGTTTTTGTTCTTTTTTCCTTTTCCTAACTGGAATGTTAAGGGATGCTTAAAAAAATTGTTTTCTAATTCTACTGAAATTTCATACAATGATATTCAGTCATTACTAGAGAAGTTGAATCGCTTTCCTTGCATTTAAATTTGCAGTTATAAGTGCAGAAGCATGGCGACAAGATAATGGAATATCTTAAAACTTTGAAAAGAAATTAAGCTGCCAGCTAAGACATTACAGCAGTGATCACCACACTACTGTAGAAATTAAAAGCATGTCATTACTTATGAAAGTGCAGAATATCATTGCAAACTCCAGTTTTCCTTCTTCCAAAATAGATGACAAACAAAATGGTTGATCACCCATTTTTTCGGGCAATCCAGCAGAAAAAATGCAGCCATGAGTTTCAGAAGCCTGTCATAGTATGAGATGCACTTAAATTGAGGTAATTGTTACTACTGTAAGTTTTGAAGTCATGGGAACAAGATTGCTGTTAATGGCAGAAATAATGAAGATTATAAGCGTGTGATTTAAATACAGGGTATTTTTTTCTAACCTAAGAACGATATCCTCTGTGTCTTACAAGAACCCAGAATACAGATCTCTGCAAAGAAACCTTACTGGCCAGAAGGAAAGACAGATTTTAATGAGAATTTAATTTTCTGTACAGAAAGCATTGATGCTGTACGAGGTAGTGGCTGCAGCTGTCTTTCTCTGTATGCAGAGTATTTCTAGCCTGCGCATATCACTTTGTCAACTTTAAAAACCTTCACAGAGATCCTCCTCTCAAGGTTGTGGAAGAGTTCACGCTGTAAGACTTCACAATAAAAGCATGACTTTGAATTTTTAGGCTAGCATTTTAGCAGATCTGGTACACATGCAGATCTGTTGACTGTGTGACTCACTGAAGTAGTCTTCTGGAATAAAACAGTAAAATCAAAAAACCAATCACATCATACTAAATTTGAAAAAATCAGTTTTCTCTTTCCAGCTAGTGGTATGATTCCAGACAGTGCTATAATTTTAAAATGATGACTGGGAAAGAAAGCAATCATCTAATTTGTATTTAAAAACAGATTTTCAGTGAAGAGCCAGTATTAACACTTACCTGATATCAAGAATTAGGTTATCTTTGGATACATTTCTCTTCAGGTAAAATGACTTCAACAGGCTATGGAAGAAGAAATAAAAGATTTTAAAGTATATGAACCTTTTAGCATATCACCTGTTGATGAATGATGAAATTACTGGGGTATACTGTCCCAAACCACTCCGTGTGTGTTTGTAGGAACTACATAAATAGCATTAGAAGGAGAAATGGAAGAAAAGATTGTTAAGGGTTCATAGAAAGCATGCTTCTAAAAATAAATAAAGACACATATTTAATCCACAAATGTTTCTGTTAAGAAAAGTTTAATATCTATATAATGCTACTTTGTTAATATTGATCTTCTGTTCAGACCTGTCTAAAGCTGTGAAGTTTTGAAATGGAACTATAAGAACTGAGGAGAAAACTCTTCTCTAAAGGGCAACAGTTATGTCCTTATATTTTTGAGAAAATTCTCCTTCATTCTTTAATACAGTTCATTTTTTTCTAATATAATACTGCTTTAATTTTAATCTTTCATAGCAGTTTATGTGGAATGGCTTGCAAATTAAATGAATTAATTATAGAATTAAAGTGAGCTTCTAACAATAGGGCAAATTTGAGAGAGGATTGAAAAGGTACCCTTTTCCATAAAGATTTCAACTGAGATTGAGAACCAAAGAAGTGAATAGTCATTAAAGGGTTGGTTTAGATATCAAGAGCTGCAAATAAGAAGAAATTCATATCCTATCACTACTAATTCAGTGATAGAATAAAATACGAGAATAAGTATTTGCTAACTTGCTTTGGAAAAAAAAAAGAATTTAAGATTTAGGAACAGTCTGTAACAAAACCATGATTTAAAAAGAAAAAAACAAAACAAAACAAAACAAAGAAAACAAAAAATCCTCCACCAAACCATGTGAACAACAAAAGACAAAATAAGCTTAATTTATTTTTATTTTTTATATTTCCTTTTGCTTTGATGAGAACTATTTTATTTGTGACTGTAGACTTTAGTTTTTTTGTCAAGTCTGCAACAACTGAGGCATCCTCAGAGATAACTGTGTGAGTTGCTCTGAAGCAGGATACTTCTATACGGAAACCTAGCCGCAGAGGAGGTGGAGGTGGTGTGGGACTTTAAGATTACTTCACTAGGACTGTCTCGGCAGGATGGCCTCTTACAAGAGCGTCTTCTGTGCATGTACTGTGCTACTGTGACAGCTGTAGTGCCTGTTGTGGGGGTTGGGGTAGCCGCAGTGCCTGTTGGCCTGATTTCCTCCCCTTCCCCTGATGGTGCTGCCTAGTGTGGAGCAATATTTGGTAGGTAGTGGCCATGGCCCACTGCAGCGCAGTGAGTTGTGCTTCCCTGGAATAGCTCCAGCACCCTCCTTTCAGATATTTTGTCACTTTATCAGGGTCCTGTAGCTGTTTGGGAGTGAAGTTCAAAGCCACTGGGGGTGAGAAGGTCTCTAGATACCTGCCCATGCTCTGCTACATACATGCTGTGCCACCTCTGACTACCTAGCCTCCAGGAAAATCTGAGAGTGATATTCTTAAGCAGTTGTTTAATCTTAAACGGAACCTCACCAACATTCAGAAGACCTAATAATAGCAACATGCTGATCTGAACATCCCACAGATACTAGAAATTCTTAGTAGATGTTATAAGAGCTGTTGCATTTAGCCCAAAGGTGGTGGTGGTGCAGGTATTCCCCCCTGTGCTCCCCATAGACCGAGTGCCATTATTAATCCCTACCTGTCTGAGGAATGGGTGAGACAGCAAAACCTCATACAAATACTCATGATCACTGATGTTATCATATCATAGGTTGATATCACACGGAACAGAAGACTGAGGAACCAGAGCCCACACCCAGAGATGGCAAACAACACTGAAAGGAGTACATACAGTGAGTACTGGTTTAAATTGTCATAGCCACATGATCAAATACAAGAGCTACTTTTTCATTAATATAACAAATGCTTATCACAATTTTAGTTTTAATGTGATTGGGTGATTTTAATGTGATTTTAATGGCCCCGTGTTGGGTGCCAAAAAGGACTATTGTGGTTTTGCCCCAGCCAGAAGCTGAGCACCACACAGTTGCTTGCTCACTGCCCTCCATGGAGGGGCAAAAAGCTGAACCAACTCCCAAACACATGTCCTAGAGTTATTTGTTCCTCTGCCACCATCCCCTCTTTATTTAGAGCAAGACATCATTGGTATGAAATACACCCTTCAGTTAGTTTGGGTCACCTGTCCTGGCAGTGTCCACTCCCAGATTTCCTGGGTGCCCCCCGCCTTCTTGTTATGAAGAACTGAGAAGTCCTTGACTGCTTGGCAACAACTGGAAACATCGGGTGTTATCAGTGCTGCTCTCATCCTAACTCCCAGATATGGCATTCCACCGGCTGCTTGAAAGAAAATTAACTCTACCCTAGGCAAAACCAGGACATCAGTGTAGAAGAAGATATGAAAGAAAATAAAAATCAGCAATAGGAATCATGAGTGAATTGAAATAAATGAGGTTTCTAATGCAGAATGTGGCTGACAAAGATGTTAAACAGTGACAGTCCCAGTACTGGCACCTATGGAATGCCACTCAGCACTGCTCTCCATTTGGACATTGAGCCACTGATCACAGCTCTTTGAGTGTGACCATCAAGCTTATTCAGTGAGTGGTCCATCTGTCAAATCCATGTATCTCCAATTTAGAGACAAGCATAATGTGTGAGACAGAGTCAAATGCTTTGCACAAGGCCAAGTAGATGATGTCAGTTTCTCTTCCATTAAACACCAATGCTTTAATGCTGTTGTAGATGGACACCCAATTTCTTAGTCCCAATTTGCCCTCAGTGAAGCCGCACTGGCTGTCACCAGTCATCTCCTTACTTTCCTTGTGCATGAGTGTAGTTTATAGGAGGATCTGCTCCAGGATCATGCCAGGCACAGAGGTGACACTGACTGTCCTGTAGATCCCCGGGTCTTCCTATTTTCCTTTTTTAAAAATGGGCATTATTTTTCCACTTTTCCAGTCAAAGAAAACTTCATCAAACTGCCACAACTTCTCAAATGTGATGGAAAGTGGCTTAGCCACTTCATCCACCAGTTCCCTCAGAACCTGTGGATGCATCTCATCAGGTGCCACGGACATGTGTACCTTTAGGTTCCTTAAATGTTCTTGAACCCAACCTTCTCCAACAGTGGGCAGTTATTCATTCTCCCAGTCCCTGCCTTTGCTTTCTGCAACTTGGACAGTGTGGGCAGAGCCCTTGATGTTTAAGACTGAGGTAAAAAAGTCAGTCTTCTCCATGTCCTGTACCACGAGAAATTCCAGAGTGAGGCCCACATTTTCCCTAGTCTTCCTTTTATTGCTGACATACCTAGACAAGCTTTTCTTGTTGCCCTGACCAGACTTAGTTTTATCAGGACTTTAGCTTTCCTAAGCTGGTCTCGCTGCTCAGACAGTTTCTCTGTATTCCTCCCAGGCCACCTGCCCTTTCCTTCATCCTCTGCAGTCTTCCTTTCTGTATTTGAGTTTGTCTGGGAGCTCCCTGTTCATCCAGACAGGACTTCAGGATATCCAGGCATTTTTGCCTGACTTGGTTTGAGTGTGCTCCATTACACAAAGATGTAAGGCTGGACAAGTCTCAGGACAGAACCTTGTGATACCACACTTTGTCTTCTCTGATTACAGTACTGTACATAAATCATGACTGTGAAGCCAAACATCCATCCCAACTCATCCAGCTGTTCATCCATCCCAATCATAACATCCAGTCTTGGATACAATAGCATTGCAGGAGATGATGGCTAAAGCCTTAATAGAAAAGCTGAGGTAAATGACATCTACTAATTTCCTTTCATCCACAAACTGAGATCTTTTACTACAGATGACAGTTAACTTGGTATGCCATTTGTTAGAGTACAGATCATACCCAAAAGTAATCCTCAGGTAAGGGAGGTCTAGACTACATCTGGTCAGTTATAGCTCAGTGTTCTGTGTTTTGGGGAAGCAAACTGTGAGCAGGTAAATTTTGGATGGAAGGTATAACCAAAAACTCTGAACTGCAGATGTAGTCTGCTCTGCTCTAAAGATTTAGATATGTTCAGATGAACAATAAAAAAGCACAGATGTATTCTTAAGAGGTTTATATCCTTTCACACTGGGAGTTGGAGTCCAGAAGGTGATAGTTATCCAAGTAACAACAGTTAGTTAGCTTTAGATACAGAGAAGGTGGAAAAGAAGATTGCCCGAACTGATGTGACCAGAGAGGCCGTTAGCAGCATTTGAAAATCATATAAATTGGGAAGCAATGGAAAGTAAAACCAGTAGCCCCTTATGGGGGAACGTGAACATCCAACATCCGTGAACATGCAGCACAGTGCAGAAGGCTGAGCTCAAGTTAGAAACACTATATGTAACTGCCAGGCAGGACAAGACACCTTGCCCAGCACAAGTGAATGTCATGTTCCCTTGTATCAGTGGGAAGAAGGATCCTTCAGCAGGGGGTGTGGAATAGGAATTGCTAGCTCCTTGCTATACTTACTGCATTTAATAAATAAAATCTAAATTTTCTGTTTCTGAGTGGTAAGGTTCTGTCCTTAACAGCTGTGACGTTCAGCAGAGAATGAGGATAAAGGTGCCTGCATGTTATGGAGCAGCCATGTGTTTTTGTTAACAATGATAAACACTCCTTCTTTGTGCCAGGTATCACTGGTTGGGCAGAATATCTGCCTTGGTCTGCCAAGGGTGTGTTTTTTGTCTCTGTGTGCTAGGTTCGTGGTCTCAAGCAAGACCACAGGCCTTTGCCCTTTGCATTCATTGGTCCTGTTTGGGTTCTTGCTCCTTAAAGTGTGGGGTGTGTCAGTCAGGTGGCACTGTGCCCTCTTCGTGCTTGTGTGATACCCACCCTGAAAGTGAACTGAGTGGCTGGTTGGTGGAGAATTTTAGTTTATATTTGTTTAAGAAGGGAATGAGTTAGGAACGATCATTTGTGTGATGTGGCCTATTACGGCAAATGAGACAGTTTATTTTGCAAGCAGTACTTTATACATCTTTACCTGGACCAGTGCCTCCCTGCTTCATGCCGATCAGGCAGCTCTCTGCTCGAGCTCTCCCAGCCAGTACAGTTGCTGATCACACACTGGCTGACATGCCACTGTTGTTACTCACGGAAACCCCCAAAGTGTTACTCCGGTCCTGTTTATTTCAGCATCTTGCTCTTGCCTTTTGGCTTACTTCAATAATGTGCTTTTGATCCCATCCTCTACAGTGTGAGATGCTTCCTTGTGTACTGGATGCGGTTGTTTCTTCTTCTTGGTGCTTATAAGTGTGGAGTGTTCATGTAAAAAAATGCCAGCATTTTCCATGGATATGGATGTCAATGTGACATCTGCTAGCATTTGTGGAGTCTGATTAGGCTCTAAGAGCAGGATCAAGTCATTTGTATTGTTCCTGTTTATGCAGGTGCTGTTTCCATGCAGTGCCTGTAAAAGTGCAGTTGTCCTGTCTTTGTACATCTGTTAGTGGCTGGCTATGTCTGTGCCTGCCTTTTGGAAAAGAAAGATCATCACTAGCATGCTTTGAGAGGAGCACATCTCTCAACTCCCAGTCTTCCAGACTCATTAACTCCTCAACATGCTGCAAGCATTCCTGAGGTAGCACGAGTAGGATCTCACTGAGAGGAGCTTTTGTGTAGGAGCTCACTGTGAGAATACTCACTTTGCATCCTTTTTCAAAGATGCCCAGTGCTAGGATTTGTGACCATGCTGTATAATATTCATTTGAAAGAATATACTCAGTATTTCTAGAAAACAACAGAATAACAATTGAAACCATAAAATTCTGTTGGTTATAAAGCAAGCAGAGACTCAAGAGAAATAAGCTAGAGTGGAACCCTCCACAAATTGTTCCTTGGATATGTCCCAAAATGTAAAGTATCTCTGAATATTTAAAATTAAATTAAAAAAAACCCACAAGCCATAAACAATACAGGATATGGCAAGAGATTAAAGTAATTTTAGGTATTTATCTTTAAATGTAAAGAAAGGTGGTTTTATCATCAACAGTGTAATCTGTTGATGATAAAACCACCATGCTCCAAAATTATACTTAATCAATAGCCCTTTTAATTTTAGGGTAATTATCTGAAAAATAAACCTGAAGAGATGGAACCAATGTCTGATAACACAGATGGATGACTGCTGAAAAGTAGCTTAAGAATAATGGCTAATGCATAGAAAATTAATAGAGAAACAAAATGGCTTAACACCTTAACACCATGAGATACTCCTACAGACAGAGGTGTTCCAGGTTGGATAACTAAGATAATTATTAATAACTTATAATTACAAACCTTTGTAATTTTTGTCTTCCATAGGTAGGACAGAAGAAGAGGACATTCCTTCCAATCCCATGGGAATTTGAAATGTTGCTTAGATTTGCTTTTCTTACCTTTTTTTTTTTTTTTCACTGTATTATCATATCTGGGTAGGTATAGTTTTATCTTTGCCAAATCTATCTTCAACACTTACTCAAATGGACATTTAATACCAAGTCTCAATTCTCTCAGGCCCTTTCAGGACTCAGATATTTTATATCCTGAATATATACTTCTACATATAATGCTTTGAGTTAGCTATCTTAAGTTGTCCCATTCTGTTGGATCATCACCTTCTAATTTATCCTGAAAAATGCAAATATTTAATGAAATCATTGTATATAAAGCCATGCATATTCTACAGAAGGTAAACAGTGTATGTAACCACTATACCAAGCCCTAGGTAAGTCTGTAGGAAGACTGAACAGTAGTGCTGCGAGGAGTAAACAGCCTTATGTGTCTCTGTGAGGTACCAACTCCTATATAGTCAGGATTGGGCATTTGAGTAAACAATGCAAATGCTCTATTGAATAAACAGAGAGAAAACTGCAAACCCTCACTAATTATTATGAAGTGAGTACTTCATACCAAGTCACAAAAAGGCAATAAAAAGCAAGCATAGAGATGGAAAAAATGCTTAAAGAGGCTAGTGGAAATGAAAAAAATTTAATTGCATTCAGTCTATTCAGAGCAAAATGTTTTTGTCAGATCACAGGGTTGTATCTTCTTTTATGTGCTGTTTGGAAAAACAAAGCAGCCTCTGCTCTGCCATGCTGATTGTTCTGTCTCATGCATGACCATGTCTCTTACCTCCCAAAACCTCAGCAGCCTCCCTACCAACTGTCATCTTGACTTTTTATAAATATCTCAGATTACGCCTGTAGGGCAGGCACAGAAGCCAGTATAGGGATACCAAACTTGATCTGCAATAGTTAGCTTGCTGTCATGGTCTTGAGAGAAGAGTACAGTCACATGTAACCTGCAGCTTGGTGGAGTGTCATGGCTTTGTCCCAGACAGTAGCTAAGCACCACACAGCCACTCACTCACTCCAACCCCAGAAGGAAGAGGGAGGGAATCAGAGGAATGTAAGTGAGAAAAATAGTGGGTTGAGATAAAGGCAGTTTAATAGGTAGAGCAAAAGCTGTGCATACAAGCAAAGCAAAGCAAAACAAGGAATTCATTCCTCACATTCTATGGGCAAACAGGTGTTCAGCCATCCCCAGGATAGCAGGGCTCCAGCATGTGTGATGGTTGCTTGGGAAGACAAACACAGTCACTCCAAATGTGGCCACCTCCCCATCCTTCTTATTCCCTATGGGGATTTGACTCTGGCTGGAGGCCAGACTCACGCCGAAGTCGCTCTACCACTTTCCTCTTAGCTGGACAGGGGAAAAAATACATGTTGAGAGGCTTTGAGTCGAGATAAGGACATGGAGAGATCATCAGCATCGCGGGCAAAACAGACTCAACACAGGAGAAAGGACAGAAAATTCTCTAATGTATTACTCTACACACACAGAGAAACCAGAGTCAGATAATGAGAAGTAGAAACAGCTCTGAAAAAAACACCCCCCACCCCTCCCTTCTCTGCAGACTTCACTTTATTCATGATGTTTCTCCTCCCCAGAATGGCACTAGGGAAAGGGAGGAAATAGGGAATGGAGGCTTCAGTCTTTAGTCAGTTCCTCATGAGTTATTCTCCTTCTTAGAGGAGGCATTTCTCACACTCTTTCCCTGCACCAGCATGGGGTCCCACTCACGGGAGACAGTCCTCCATAACCTTCTCCACGTGAGTCCTCTCCCATGGGGCCTTGTCTCTTCAACTGCCTCAGTGTGGGTCACTGCTATAAACTTATAAAATATCTCTCAGTTTGTGGACCCCAGTCTGGTCCCCCACAGAGTCACAAGCCCCCCCAGCAAACCTCCTTCATCGTGGGCCTCCATCTCTCTCTCTCTGCCTCTTATCTCTCTGCACAGGCTGCAGATGCTGCCAGGGGCTTGCTCCAATGTAGGTCACAGATTCTTCCATGTTCCTCCACCTGCTCCATGGTGGGCTCCTACCAAACCCAGGTGCCTCTTATGGGCTACAAGTGGGGTGTCTTTGTCTTCCATGGGCTGTGGGGACACACCTGCCCCACCATGATATTGTACCACAGGCCACAGGGAATCTTCTCTCAGTGCCTCCTCCTCCCCCCTTTCACTGACCTTGGTGTCTGCAAAGTTTCTTACATTTTTTCACTCCCTTCTCTGGTGGCAAAATGTGACTGTTTGCATTTTTCTCTCTCTAAAATGTAATTCCCAGAGGTGCTGTGACCAGCGCTGATTGGCCTGACCAGCTTTGTCAGCAACAGGGTTTGGGAGTTTGGCCTTGGGAGCACAGCTGGGATTTTCTTTATTAGACCCTTAAGAAACTTTCTAGCTGCTTCTTAAAGAAGCCACGTTGCAAACCCACCACATTTCCCAAGACCCTTATATTCTAAGCCATATATTCCATGACATCATACAGTATGGAATATCCCTTTGGTCAGTTGAGGTCAGCTGTTCCACCTGTGAACCCTCCCAATGTCTTGTGCACCCCCAGCCTACACACTGGTGGGGTGGGGTGAGAATGAGGAAATTCCTTGGCTCTTTGAAAGCACTGATCTGCAGTAACAAAACATCTCTCTATTATTAATACTTCTTTCTGCACAAATCCAAACTATATCCCAGCTGAAAACAGCACACTGGGTTTTCCAGCCTGTGCAGTGTTTCTTGTTGCCACAGCCTAATTAGTGTTGATATTTAAAATAAGCTTTGCAATATATCTAAATCAGTATTATACTAACTGCAATCACTGCAGTTCCCTTCTTTACAGCCTACATATTCAGTCACCAGTGTAGATGTTCTTCAGCTTGGCTTTTTGTTTTCTTTCACATACAAAGTAAATTATATGCTTTCTCTTATGCTCACATTTTTTCCTATTTGACTTCTGTAGTTCTTCCATAGAGATAACATTTGGAATGATTACTAGAATACTTTGATCCCTAAAAGAAATATATATTTATTATTATTTGTTGTCTTTCTTCCTTTTTTCCCTCACCTGTACACCTGTGTCAATAACTTGGATTTGGATGAAAACTAGTTACATAAGGAAATTGAAAAGTCAGTGCATTTAATTTGTTGTATTCAGCCACTCCTAGCTCCTAGACTCCACTAGCTGTTGTCTGAACTCTCAGAATGGGATGAGATTGAAAAGTGAAGCAGCATAATATTGCATGACACGTCTGTAATACTATAGAAACTATAGTTTCTGCAGTTGTGCTGAAAATTTTTTCTTCTAAAAGTAATGCTTTTTTTTTACCTGAATAAAATCACTGTGACATTCAAATGCAAAGTACAAAAGGGCAAGTTGTATGGGTTATAACACTGTGAATAAGTTTGTTGGGGGATTCAAGTATGTGCAAGAGAAAATAAAACTGTTCAAGAAAAAAGTACTGTGAAATTATGGTACAGAACCATCATTTTCATAATGGTAAAACAGTGTTAAAAATCATGAATTACCCAAGATAAGAAATATAAATAGGTACATGGATAAAATACTAGATGGGGGAGTAAAGTTAGGTAATGTTTATACTTCTAAATGTCTCTTAAATATCTGAATTTCTCCATGTATCTTTAAGGAAACAAGTAAACTCCATAAAGCTCATGTAGGTATTTTACTTGAAGGTTTGCTTGCTTCCCCGGGAAGTTCAGTATGCCACACAAACACTCCAGATTTCCTAAGCTAAATACAGCACACAAGGATAATAATTCAAAGGATAAGCACAAGTAATTAGTCTTTAAAACATGACTACTTCTGTATCTGTATATCTACATGTACTTTGAAGAGTTTGTCTTGTACAACTGGTATAACATAAAAAATGTACCTGCAACAAATCTGCTTTTTCTGGAATAATGGAATTGAAACAAAAAAATAGAACAGCAATATCCATGAAAAATAAATAGTTAATGAAAGGCTCCAGGGGTTTAAAATACAATGTGTCTGAATTGCAATGTAGATTTTGAGTTTCTGCTAAGATCTGTCTTGGAAATCTATCTATTAAAATATTATCAGGAGATTACTGTCAGAGCCAGAGGAGAATAAAAGATATGAGTACACAAAATTACAGCCTTACAATTTAGAGTGTATAATAATTATAAATTATATAATTTAACACTGTTATATTTCACTTTTTCAGAAAAGTTTAAAAAATGTTTCATAATGTCAAAAATTATTATACAAATACAGTTTTCTTTAATGGAGACATTTAGGTCTTGAAATGGTATTCTCTGTCCTCAACATGAAAAATATAATTTCTTATGTAAAAATATGAGTTCATAAATTAATTCTGTCTTATATTCAGACAATACTTGTTTACACAGACCTGCCTGTATATCCGTGCACATATGAACTGTGCTGACCTTTCATTTTCATATATTGTGTTCATCGCAGGTGGTTCCCAATACATAAAGTTATCCATAAAGTTATTAATAGTCTGACAGATGAGTAAGTCTGAAAATCCTTTTTGATGCACACCCCCGCGGCTAACACCAATTATGCAGATAAGTGATACAATTAAGGGTTTATTGAGAGACAGAAAGGAAACATGAAAAAGCAGTTATGTTACCTATTACTCACTCTTGGTCATTTTCATGACTAACCAAACTAATATATCTACAACATATTTAACACTAAAATGTGACTTTCTCATTTCATTGTAGATGATGATTTCTTTAATATAAAAAATACTGCAAGTTGTTTTAATGTTAGACTAGGATTATTGGAAAATTCCTTAATTGGTTTTAGGGAATTATGGATAATGAACCTTGATATTGCATTTAAGCAACTATTAAGCAAAGCAAGTACTAAGCAAATATTTATGGAAATACAAAGAACCTTTGCTAATGCATTGAATTTACCATTTATACTAGTGAACTGTATTATTACAACCTGTTCCTAGTGTCACAATTCTTTGTATGCTGTAAATTGAAGAGGTCTGATTACATAAGCAGTAATCTGCTTACAAATTTTTATGAACCATAGAACCTTGTGTAGCCTGTAGTACTTGCATTTGTGTTTTTTTGTTTGCTTATTTGTTTGTTTTTTAACAAAGCACATTTTTCAGTCTGTAAAGCTCTAGGCAGTGCTGGCTAAAGATTACAAAACACAATATAAGGGGCTTTGGAAAAAAAAATAATTATTGAGTTTAAAGAAAACAAGTGTACTTCCATTACTCCTTAAAAATGTTCCTAAAATATTCCAGTTGCTGTGTAGCCATCAGGGTTCCAAACAGACTTGGAATTTCCTTTTTTTCCATTGTCATTGTTGCTGTTCATACACACTATTTCAGGTATAGCCACTGATTGCTTTGAAGCATTTCAGTACAAAAACAAGTAAATATCCAAATTTTGCTTTATTTACAGGCTGGCTATGCATATATTAATACTTAGAGGTATGCCTCTTCTTAATATAAGGAGGAACTTTTTGACTGTGAGGGTGACGGAGCACTGGAACAGGCTGCCCAGAGAGGTTGTGGAGTGTCCTTCTTTGGAGATATTCAAGACCGATCTGGACACGTTCCTATGTGATCTACTCTAGATGATCCTGCTTGGGCAGGAGGAGTGGACTAGGTGATCTTTTGAGGTCCCTTCCAACTCCTAACATTCTGTGATTCATACTGACAAATATTATCCTCTGTAGTAAACGTCAGTACCATTTGCAACTGTAATATTTCAGTAAAAGGTCTATTTAACAGGGAGAGGCAAAGGGAGGAAAAACAGGGTATAGTATTTAAGGGATATTTTTCTTAGAAAAGTTTTTTTTTAGGAAATTTTGGTGGGAACTTTCTGTAACTCATTTCAGTTGAAATTACCATCTGCATTGAAAGGAGTATTTTGCCTAAAGGTCCCTAGGAATGTTACTAATGAAAACACCTTTTTCTAACCATTTGGCTGTTGGAAAAGAAGCATCAGTCGACACGTTAATTCATACACAATAGATTTTATTTGTTTATTATGTTCCTATTAAAAAATCCTGTGAATAGAAGATAATTTGTTCTCATCTAGGAGGAACTGAACTTATCAGGAGGCAACTTCCAGATTGCACAGGGGAAGGCAGATGACAAGGAGGTGGGATAGTACAGAAAAGAGAGATTTCTGGATTGTGCAGCAAGCAACCGACCATGAAAACAATCTAGGGATCAGAGGGACTGTTTAAGGTCTGCTGCAACTCCTAAACCACCAAACTAACGGGTATCAAGGCTGGTAGAAACTCGCTGTCTTGCAGACAAATAACTACTACTGGTGTTTTTATGCACATCTCATTTAACAGCTTCTTATTGCCTGTAACAACACCTGTCCATGATCTTTAACAGCACTGCTGTTCTTTAAAGATGTCGTTAGATTTTTAATACAAGGTATGTGTGACAGCTAATAAGAAGCAGATTCATAATACAGGTTCTTATAATAGTGAAAGGAAAAGGTGTATGCTTCGGATAAAATTGAGTTTTCATTGGTGCAGTGTATTCATTAGCTGATAAAATTCTTGGACGATTTATAATGAATGAGATATTAAACCATGAGAGGGGAAGCAGTAAAGAGACTGTTCCTCTGTCTCTATCTTCAGCCATTAGGGAGAGAAGGGTATTTTTGTATAATCTGTTGCTTTACACATAAAATATTTCATTACCTGTGGGAAGAAAAAAAAAGGAGAGCTCTTGCCCATGGGCTTCGTTAGTTGGTTTAGTGGAAAAAGTTCATTATTCTGAATTTAGGAAGATTTCATTATTTATTCATAAAGAAGTAAACTGTGTAGGTCATGCCTACTGGGTGCAGGTAAAACCTTTTGTACTATTCTGTCATTCATTATGTATATGCCATATTTTTAGACATTAAAAAGTTTACAGAACTTTTAACTTTTGGTTTTTAGACATTTGAAAAAATATTTTTCAAGAGATGCTCTTCACTGATGCTGTACTTACAGAAAATCATATTTCTTCAATGGTGCTAAATGTTGGCCTTTTTTCCCCCATCTTGAATTTTACTGTATTAAACTCCATTGGGTGCCATGAGGGTTTTTTTACCTTCTCCACTTAAGAGAAGTGTCCACTCACGCTTAACCATTTTTACCTGAAAATATGTGCACCTGCTTTACAAATATCTCCGTTTACTTTTGTACAGTCTGAATAGTTTGGGGGTTTGAAGGTCCTTACCATAAAGAATTATTTACACACTTTTTAGAAGGTGTGTGTCTCTTTCCAACACCCTCTACAAACCTTCAGAACTAGTAATATTTTTTCAACTGTATTCATATCCACCTGGACAACATTTTTCCTCCTTCTTCTATCTGCTAACTGTCTTGTTAAAAGGTGTTGTATAAGTCCATATTAAAAGGTTTTCGAACCAGGATCCTCAGGTTGCTTTTAGAGTGAGGGTGTTTGGAGGATGCTTACACATCTCAAAGAATATGTATGTATGGTATGCACCCCTTGTTTCCAGATGCTAAACCTTTTTACACTGTATTTAAATTAAACTTGTTCCCAACATGATGCAGATTTCTCTGTAAACGTTCTCTGTCCTTCAAATGGGTGCATTACTGCAGTGATATCAAGATTGTTTGCATCAAAAGGTAATTATTTAAATATTGTTGAACAATGCAGCTCCAAGATAGATGCTATACTATTAACAAAATTAATTACACTATTTATGTCAAGATATAATGGTAGAAAATACAATTAGACTATTCACTATGAAATATCATTTGTTTCACTCTTTTCCTCCAATTTTTCTAAGGTAACCTTGAAACATTTTAGAGCTTTCAAGTCATAAGCAATATCTTCTGCATGTGGCTCTGAACATCTCCAATAGTATTATGCATCTTGTACAATTTTGTACAGTAGTGTACTGTAACATTTAATTTATCCAAATCTTCATCTTACCTCCTCTAAAATATACATTAATGGTCAAGTGTGGGAAAAAATCCTGGAAACAGAGAAGATCTGCATGTGGAATTCAAACAAATTTTTAAACAAAAGAAAATTTATTAACTTTGATGATGACTTCTTTATCTGTATCTACCTTTTAAAACCTAGAAAATTCCTTACTTAATGGGATCAGATCAGTCTTTGAAAACAGCTATGCATATTAGGATACATGCTGTTGCATTTAGAAGAAGTTATTATTTTCCCTATAAAATTATTGTTTGTGTGCTGCATATCACCTCTATTGCTTATTATAGTAATTAGTATTTCATATATGTCTGTAGAAAGATATTGAAAGATGTCATGTACATCCAAATCCTATATATAGAATCATAGAATGATTAGAGTTGGAAGGGACTCCCAGAGGTCATCTAGTCCAACCTTGCAGGGACACCCCCAACTAGATCAGGTTGCTCAGGGCCTCATCCAACCTGGCCTTGAACGTCTCCAGGGATGGGGCATCCACCACCTCCCTGAGCAACCTGTTCCGGTGCTCCACCACTCTTACGTAAAGAACTTTTTTCTAATACCCAATCTAAATCTCCCTCTCCCTATTTTAAAACCATTTCCCCTTGTCCTGTCACAACAGGCCTTACTAAACAGCCTCTCCCCATCTTTCTCAAGGCCCCCTTGAGGTACTGGCAGACCGCTATAAGGTCTCCCCGGAGTCTCCTCTTCTCCAGGCTAAACAGCCCCAACTCTCTCAGCCTGTCCTCGTAGGAAAGGTGCTCCAGCCCCTTTATCATCTTTGTGGCCCTCCTCTGGACCCTCTCCAACTGGTCCATGTCCTTCTTATGTTGGGGGGTCCAGAACTGGACACAGTACTCCAGGTGAGGTCTCCCGAGGACAGAGTAGAGAGGGAGAATCACCTCCCTCGACCTGCTGGACAGACTTCTTTTGATGTAGCCCAGAATGCGGTTGGCCTTCTGGGCCAACAGCTTTTAAACAGCTTTTATATCAAATAGCTTTTAAACAGAAGGTAAGTTTTCTCCTTTCCACGACAGTCTGTCATGTCTATCTGTGGAAAATGTTGTGAATTTAATTGTGTTTTGGTGATTTTAAGGATTTTACTCTAAAAGAACTGTTTCAAACATGAATACTCATGAATTTACATAATGAAGTGTGATCAATAAATTGCAGTGGTTGAAACTTGCTCTTGTTCTGTGGGATTAGTTTTTCAGGCTGATTAGTCCTGTAGTTTGTGTCTTCAGAGAGTTATGTGAATGCTAATGTTGCTGCAGAGAGCAGTGGAGGGAATACATCAAGGATCAGCTGGGCTGTCATTTTGGTAGAAAAACAGAAATCCTCGATAAAAGTAGCTCATGTTTGAATTATACCTGAACTGGGATTAGGATATTTATTCAGGTCTTGATTAGTACCTCCTGATTCATGTATAACATTGTGGTGGTTTGACCTCGGCCAGCTCCCAGAAGTCCACCCATCTGCTTTCTTACTCCCCCTTCTCAACAGGAATGTTGGGAGATGGAAAGCTTGTGGGTTGAGATACAGACAATATCTTACAGACAGTAAGATCGTTTACTGGTTACCATGACAAAACTGTCTCAACTTTGGCAAAGGTATTTTAAGTTTTTGCAGGTTAAAAATAAAATGTGACAATGAAAAACAAAGACAAAATTAAACTCACTTTTCCATCACCTTTTCTCCAGGCTCAACTTCACATCTTCCTTCCCAACTCTTCTACATCCTCCACTCCTACATCCTAGGAGGATTGGGAATGGGGGTTGTGGTCAGTCCATAGCATCCTCTCTAATGCTACTTCCCCCTCACATTTCTCCCCTGCTCCAGTATGGCTGCTTTCCTTGGCTTGCAATCTTTCACATTAAACCTGCTCCAGCATGGGGTCTCCAGCTATCTTCAGAGTTTATCCACCTGTTCTGGTGTGGGGTCCTCCACAGATTACAGTGATACTCACCCCAACACAGTCTCTCCAAGGGATGCAGGGAAATCTCTCCTCAGGTGCCTTCACCTAGGTGTTCACAAAGATATCTATCACAGTTTTTCTTCACTCCTCCTTGCCTATGCAGCATTCTGACTGTTCATGTAATTGATTTGTGGGGCGTCTACTGTTTACATGAAAATATATTTGATTAACTACCTCAATTTACAAAATTTATCATGATTATATAAGGCTATTTTTCCTTCTGTGTACTACAAATGATTAACTAAGTCAAGGACTCTGCTAATTTGCTGTCTAAAGCATTTTCTGAAAATTTTGCGTTCTCAGAAACAGTGCCTTGTTTTGGTATAAATCTTTACGTATTCTGTCTTTCCTGTGGATTTTTTCTCAGGCAAAAGCAATGAGCATATTCACAGCCTGCGTGTTGTTGTCCCACCTCCCTCCCCAGTCTGAACGTGCCACCCAGGTGGTTCTCTTATTAAGTAGAGATTAATTCCTATGAGTAACGGCAGATTAGCAGAGTGTGGCAGGGCCTGGGGGGAACAAGCAACCCTGTCCTGCCCTCACTGCCCCTGGCCACTCCTGCCCAGGGCTAAGAAGCTCCATGTCATCTTTAGCCTTATCTGCAGCCTGTGCCTAGACTTGGTCCTGATGGGATGTGGACACCTGTTAGCACCTTGTCTCTAGTTCCAGCCCCATCTCATGGTGGGACCCCTGCCTCACCATACTCAGGCTGGAGTGAGGGCAGGGTCCTTTGTGTGATAGGGGTCACTCTGACTCCATTCCTTCGTTAAGCTGCATCCCACCAGCCTCCCTGTCAAGATGAACATGAAAGGGCTTCTTTCCCCTGTTTCTAAATATAAATTTCATTCTCTATATCAAAAAACTCAGGACGTTTATTTTGAATATTCAAAAGCTGAACCCACAAACTCTGTTGCTTTGAAAGACAAACTGGACAGGGTTGCAACCAATATGGTTTTGTTTGGTTTGTCATATGCCTGAGGCTTTAATGATCTTTTTGATCTTCTGCTTAGTTGCTTTCCTTTGTAAATCATAGAATCATAGAATCAGAGAATTTTAAGGCTGGAAATGACCCCTATAATCATCTGGTCCAACCATTAACCCACCACCACCAAGTCTACCCTTAGACCATATCCTCAAGCACTGCATCTACCCGTCTTTTAAACACCTCAAGAGATGGGGACTCAACCACCTCCCTGGGTAGACTGTTCCAGTGCTTGATGACTCTTTCAGTAAAGAAGTTCTTTCTAATATCCAACCTAAATTTTCCCTGGCGCAGCTTGAGGCCATTACCTCTAGTTCTGTCGCCTGTTACTGGGGAGAAGAGACCAACCCCCACCTCACTGCAACCTCCTTTCAGGTAGTTGTAGAGAGCAATATGGTCTCCCCTCAGTCTCCTCTTCTCCAAACTAAACAACCCCAGCTCCCTCAGCCGCTCCTTGTAGGGCCTGTTCTCCAGACCCTTCACCATCCTCGTTGCCCTTCTCTGGACA
>VXBZ01009155.1:75509-105840 GCA_013399135.1 Heliornis fulica
CTGTGTCCTATCTCCATCTCCCAGCTCAGGGGCATGAAAACCTTGATGGTGACCAGTCTGACGGTTGAAGACTGAGGCAAAGAAGACATTAAGTACCTCAGCCTTCTCCTCATCCTTAGAGGCCAAATTTCCTTCCGCATCCAACAAAGGAGGGAGATTTTCCTTGGCCCTCCTTTTGCTGCCTATATATTTATAAAAGCCTTTTTTGTTATCCCTGACAGAGGTGGCCAGTTTAAGTTCTAGTTGGGCCTTCGCCTTTCTGATCTTCATCCTACATAACCTCACAGCGTCCCTGTAGTCTTCCTGGGTAGCCTGCCACTTCTTCCAAAGGTGGTAGGTTCTCCTTTTCTTCCTGAGCTCCAGCCAAAGTTGTCTGCTCAGCCAGGCCGGTCTTCTCCCCTGCCTGCTCGACTTGTGGCACAGGGGGACAGCCTGCTCCTGCACCTTGAGGACCTCCCTCTTAAATAACCTCCAGCCAAATCATTCATCAAAAGTTGCATTTTTGTACAGGACAGTAACAAACTGTTACTATAATTACACGATGGATATTGTAATTACAAAAATTTAATAAACACTATAATTCAACCAACATTTAGCTGACATTGATTTTAGAGCTTTATTTTGGGGTTATACCCTGTATATGCTGGATATATTAGATATAAATGATGCATACTGTAGTAAAGAAATAATAAATGTTAATTCTTCTCGTATATACTTGAATAAAAAAGGGACATCATGTTACAAAATATGTATCCCTATATGTATCTAAATTAGGTTCCTAAATGCCGGGGTCTTTTAGTCCCATGCGAGCCGAGAATGACCAGACACATCGATATGATGCAGAATCATTCCACTTTATTAGCAAACTCCGTGACATTATATAGGAAAACCATTTCCGTACATGCACCACACACGCATCACAAGCTAAGCTGATTGGCTACCTTATCTTCTATAGCTACACCCCTATTCAGGCAGGTATCCTCCTTTCTTGGAACTTCCCCAACTTAGTTGCCACATCAGCAACTTCCCTCGTTCACTGACCTTGGTTACTGCTGCCTGACTGCCCACACCAAGTATATCTCAGACAAAGCTGCTCAGGCCCCAACACCTAAACACCAAATGGAGGACTCTATCAGATTTTTTGTTGTCTGCTTGCATGCTGAGGTGCATGTTCCTAGGATACTGAAGAGATAAATATGGGGGGAAAATCATTTAATTATATTCTCAGTACCTTTGCTTTGTTTTCTTGGTATTTTTTTTTTTGTGTGTGTTTGCTTTTGTTCTCTCGTCCCTCTTCTATACATTGTCATACTGAAAAAGAAAATAAGGTAGAGAAGGAGGAAAAGTCCAATTAAACAAAACCCTCCCATATAGTATAGGTACACTTTATAGCTAGTTGATAAAAGTATCTTCCTGTAGAAGGTATATTTGAGCTACTTCCTCAACATAAGTGATTGTCTGTCTTTGCAATGAATATTATTTATTATATTATTGTCTGAGAGAAGATATACGCATAGACTATTACAAAAGTTTTGAAGCCTTGCCCAGATTATAAAGTGGCAGTATTAGAATTTCTGAAGCATGTGTGATTCAAACAGTATCTCTTGCTCTTGCTTTTTTCTCCCCACTACTTTAAAAGTTACAAGTAGGGGAAAGTCTTTTTGACACTTCTTGCACTTTTCACTTAAGAATAGCAATCCTTTCCCTGAAGCTCCCTGTGCTTTAGTACGGCCATGTAGGATGTGACTTCAAGGAAATCAAAGAGCAACTGGAGATGACCTAACTCCCGTTACCTATGGCATACATTATATAAGCTCTTAAATGAGAGTTAATGACAATGAATTGCTTCCCCTCCCCATCCTTTCACTCTTTTCTTCACACTTTAAAAAATTAATAAGTGCATTCAGCATCTCTAGTGCCCAAGTTTATTGCCGGTAGGAATTGTATACTTCTGTTGCCAGGGCTCCAGACAGAAAAATGTGAAATGTATAGCATACCTCTTGCTTTGTATGGAAGAGAGCTAGTAAATTATAGTTGCTAGAGAATATGTAGCATTTATGCCTTGTCCACAGGCACAGAAATTTCTTATGCTAGGATTATAGCCATCTCTTCTGAGAAAGCATAAGAATACTTAGATTTATTTATACATTCCTCAAGCAGACATTATTTTTACACTCTTCTCTAAGAAAATAATAAGGAAACTCGAGTATTGTGTGGGAGCTGATCCTTGACTGACAGGAATCCTATTGACTTAGGGTGATGGCAGTTCTTTTTTCACCCTACACTAATTTTCTTTTTCTGAACTTGATTCTATTCTATATTATTTTAAACCAAGGAAATGGTTGTAATCTTCCAAGGTCTGAATGCATAGAACCTTGAAACAACCAGCTTCTAAAGAAAAATGGTTATAAAAAACCCCAATAATTAAAAAACTCAAACAGAAAACCGTACACTCCAAAGAACCCAACTAAACTGAAACAAACCCCCAAATTAGAAGATTGTTTCACTTATGTTTCCATTTTTTTTTTCTGTCACAAAAATTGATGAAGACTGGTGAAAATGAAAATGATGTGGAAAAACTGTCAGAAAACTTCAGAAAGTTGTGCTCCCAGTAGTGAAACTGTTATTGTCCTACAGGTTTGAATTTCACGTGTTTCAGAGGTTTTTATAGTAATTGACTGGGGTTTTTACTTGACCATTATGGAGCTATGGTCTGTATTGATGATTAGAATTCATACTACTGCAGGCTCTTGGCTATAATAATTAATGCATTCTTGTTTGAAAATATTATATATGTGTTTCTGACTTTCCAATACACTTAGAGTGTTTGTAGCTAAAGATTTTTTTTTACTTTATTGGATTAATGGTTGTTATTTTGAATCATGTTGTGTATGATATTATGGTTATAACATCATACACATGAAAGAAGTGAAATAATCTTTACAGTCTTACAATATCTGTCACAGATTTCTGGATTGCAGCATGGTCTTAATAAGAAACATTAGAGGCTGATGCTGCACTTGGAAGAAACCAAGTACTACATGAATGGGACCTATTGAAATATCATTTGCAAGGCACTTTAGTGGGACAAGGTAAGAGACAATTTATTTCCTGTATTTTCTTATACATATATTTTTAATATGCTATTGATTTCTTTCTGTGTCAGTGGCAAACAAAATAGATCACTGGATAATTCCAGTGTACCCTTATCCTCTCCTATCAGACCTACCGAAACACAGATTCTATAGATGCTGGTTTGTTGTAGGTAATCCTTTTTATTTTTTTTCCTGCAGTCTGTCATAAGTACTGTATATATAACTGTTTTATACTTAATTACAAATCAGTGTGATTGTAGAAACAAGCTCTAATCTCCTCCTTTAATTTAAGTAAAACCAGCAGCAACCAGGCAGCTTCATTTGCCTAATGTGCATAGTAAACAACCAGAGTTACATCAGAATTCAGGACTTGTTGCCTCAGTCCTCAGAAGCTATTAATAATAATAATAATAATAATAATAATAATAATAATAATAATAATAATAATAATAATAACATCTATAACAATAATAACAACATAAGTATAAAGTGCTTGTGTGAACAGGATATAGATGCATATTGTGTGTGTTTTAGCGAAAGATTTACAGAAATAACAATCTTGTGGCACCTCTGTTTAAGTGTTCTGAAAAATTTACTCTTACATAATTGTCTTAAGCATGTGTTTAATCTCAAAGCTCCCTTTCATGGTAAAAATACAGATGTATTATTGAAATACCATTTTCACTTTCAGAAGAAACCCTGTTAAAAGACTGATCTGTTAAACATAATGCCAGTTGCAAAGAAAGTGAGGACCTCTGAGCTGAAAAAATATGGACTGTCATAGGATTTTGCTTTACCACTGAATTCTATTAAAGCAAATATATCATTAAACTCTGAGAAAGAGAAATTTTCATGGTTTTTGCTATCTGTCAATATAACAAGACACCTAATTAATGCTATATCTAAGAGCAGGTTGATGAAGAGGAAAGAAAGGTAAATTATGTATTTTCCACATGTAACTCAAATATCAGAATGCTTTACTCCTGGTACTCAGGTATTCTTTTATCAGAAGTCAAGTTAAAGCTGTAGTGTCAACATTCTAAATCAGGTCCTTTCTGTTTCATCACTTCGGTTGTTGTACGAACTTCTCTAATCCTCAAAACTTGGGGTTAAGAAAATCAGGCAAATAATTAAAGCTATTTTTCAAATATTGTTCAATGAAAAGCTACATTTGGAGTAATATCTACTGGAATTTTCTATTATGTTTTAATTGGCATATTTTATAGCAAGATGAATTTAATTCTTGCACAGTGTTTGATCTGAAGAACGGTTGTTTCTAGGCAGCTTGTTTGTAAGTCAGTAAGACTCCATTCCACTCATAGATAAAAGCTCAGCTGATGATAAATATCATCAGCATACCAACATGCTTTACAGAGTCATGCATATGGCAACAGAATTGTTTGAATATCAAAGGCAAGACAGATCAGCTTCAGAGTGTGTAGCAACACCTAAAGCCATGTCTCCTCAAAGACTTCTCAGGCTTCGATCCTTCCAGTTTTGGGCATGCTAGCTGTCAAGAGAGTGTGTTCTGACTTCTTATCTGGAATTTTGTAGGATCCAGAGATCTGTCTGGTTTAATTACAAATCAGGAAATCACTGAAGATTTTTTTTTTCTGGCTGTCATATGAAACTTGAAATAGAGTGTGGTTGTGTTCTTTTGGCTATTCCAATACGAGATCTGAGCAGCAGCTATTCCTCTGGCAAGTATTAAAGCCAAATGCTTCTGGGAGAGAATTGGGAAAAGCTGTGACTTTGAATCTCTTCAAAGAATAATTCCTTTGTGGTAGTGGTGGTGGAATAGGAAATCTGTTGGACAGGAGCATATTCTGTGTACTGATACATTTCTGCTCGATTCCCTGAGAAGGAACCTTTGTTACCTTAAAATATGGAACTTATATTTGTCATATATAAATAATTCAATTTATATCTATTCATGAAAACATGTTTTTTTTCTGGATGAACAGGGCTTTTTTTTTTTTTTTTTTAATCAATTGTCTATATTCCCCTGGTACCCCTGAAATAGTAGATGCACATTCCTATATGTGTTAGCAAGAAAAAAAAAAAAAAGAAAAGACATTTTTAAAACTTCATAAATTTAATTATGAATTCTTTTCACTTTTCTCATAGTTCTAAGCCCTTGCAGCATAATCAAATACTTTGAAAATTCTTTTTTCTTTAAACACATAGTGTAGTTGGAACTAATCATTTCACTAACTATAGTGAGACTACAAGCAAATAAACTGCTATGCAACACAATAAAATAGTTCAAAAGGCAGAGAAAGAGAAAAGAAAATTTGAAAGGAAGATTAGTTTCATGCTACTTTCTAGTTCTGCAGCAGTACCTTCAGCAGAGACTCTGAAGAATATGCGTAGGTCCTGCCTACATTAAGGCCAAATCCAGATGCAACGTGTAAGTGTGTAGGATTGCATATTCCTCTAGTGCGTCCCCATCTAATGTGCGCGCGCACACACACACACACACACACACACACACACACACACACACACACACTCTCTTTGGGACCCCAGAGCTGTATCCTGCACTCCACATGGGGCCTCAACAGTGCGGAACAGAGATAATAGAATTTTTTGGAATGAGGGTGCTGAGACTTTGAAACAGGTTACACTGAGAAGGTGTATTTGTCTCATGCCTAGATATGTTCAAGGTCATGTTGCACAGGACTTTGAGTAAATCAATCTAGTAAAAGATGTCCCCCTGCCCATGGAAGGGAGATTGGAATTATATGAGCTTTGAAGGTCCTTTCCAACCCAAAACCTTACTGAATTCAAGGTAGAAATATTCACTGTTATTCCCTGATCTAGTAGGCCAGTAATTTCATCAGTGAAGTTTATAAGTTGGTCAAGCAAAGCTTCTCTTTTGTGACTCCTCATTGACCACTACTGGTGACTTTCCTGTCCTTCATATGCCTAGAAATGGTTTCCAGGATCAGTTGTTCTGTTCACATCCCAGGGATTGAGGTGAGGCTGAATGGTCTGTAGTTAGTCTCCTTCCTGCTCTGCTTGAAGATTGAACAAATATTTTCTTTCCTCAGTCTTCATGTACCTCTCCCAGTTGCCATGACCATTTAGGGATAGTAGTGAGTGGCTGTAAAATGACATCTACGATCTCCCATGGTACTTGTGGTGCATTCATCCCATCAGACTCTTAAGTTCTTGCTTATATAGGTCTAGCCTTAGCACATTGAACTGTCTTTGGGCTTTCTTTGAGATGATGTGAAAACATGCATCTTGACTTAATGCATGTGACTCCATGCATTAAATCTATTTTGAATTATTGTGAATTGTTTTGTTAATATCATCCTCTGCAACCTGTCCTTCAGTAGAAATCATTTTTATAATTAAAAAATTGTTAATTGTGCATATAAAAGTACTCAGAGCTATGATTTTCCATACATGTTTACAGACTGAAGGTTGGATTTTCAAACTGAGGCACAACATAAATGGGACAACGGCAATAAAGAAAATAATATAAAGTGTCCCATGAAAGTAAATATATTACAAAGTAAAATAATGCAAAGTAGTTTACAGTGACTTTATATTTTGTGTGAAAGATTTCTTATTTCCCTGTATATCCAAAGTGTATACAGCCAACTAAAAATTTGATTGTGTTTCCCTTTTCTATTAAAAGATCCTGATCAAACAAAATGTACGTGTAGTCTAAGGCAGATTCAAATTTACTTCCCCATTCCCCACTCCTACCACCTTTGAAAAACCGGAGATGTTGATTAAAAGTATGGTGAAATGAGTCATCTTGTACAAAACAAGCCCCATCATCACTCTAAAGCCTCTTACTAAATATTTTTTCCTTTATCAGACCAGAGAAATTTTGAAATGGGAAGAAGGGAGAGGCAGATGATAAAAATAAAGGTAAGAAAATCTATTTTGAAACTTATCTTTTACAATGTGTTATGAAGGAATGCCTCCAAAAGTGCTGCTGTTCACAGCAACTTACTGCATCCACTTAGCGCATTGGGAGTGCATATTCCAAAAAGAGTAGTTCATACATAGCAATCACAACTCACTTGTAAAGATGAGAAGGTAAAACAAATTAATCAGGTGTGTATTACACTAAAACTGCAATAATTTAAATGTTCAGTAAAACCTATATTAATTAGTTTCAGTGAAATTCCTGTAGTCTTTTCTATCATTTTTCCATGGCCTGAGATGAACAAGCTTTCCAGAGATGGGATGTAGTGGATGTTTTTTGAGATTGCTGATAGAGAAGCAAACCAAGCTGAGCTTGCAGCTGTACAGTGTGCTTTTTAGAACACTTTTCCATATAATAACCATATTTTACACAACATAGTTAAGTGAGAAAGAACTCAGAAAAGGTTGAGAAAAGAAAGGTTGCCCAGGGAGGTGGTGGATGCCCCATCCCTGGAGAAGTTCGAGGCCAGGTTGGATGAGGCCCTGAGCAACCTGATCCAGTTGGGGGTGTCCCTGCTTCTTGGAGGGGGGTTGGATTGGATGACCTCTGAGAGTCGCTTCTAACCCTAATCATTCTATGATTCTATGATTCTAACTCTTGGTCATGCCTCAATCTTGCTAAACAAACCTTTATTAGGATCTTTTCCCCTTTTCAAATACCTTTGAGGTAAGTGGTCTTGAGTCCCCCACCAACTGGAGTACTTTGCTTATTCCCTAGAAGATATATTCTATCCCCCTTTATCCTATTCTATATGAGAAATGTTCTTTCATGTCTATGTTTATTTGTGTAGTATTAATGTGGGAATAAGGCCAATAGGATTGACGATTAGCTTCCACTTGTCCTGGAGCTGCATGGGTCATCCAAATAAGCTGCTGTTATTGCTTTGCTGTGGTCCCTTTATAAGGATGTTGTTAAACCACTGAAAAACTTTTAGTAGGTATGAAGTGGTTCTCTAAAGCTGTTTACATCTTCAGCCACAATTTGTGAGATCAAGTGTTTTATATGTAAGAAATAATTCAATCACTCCACAGTTGGGGACTTTTTGATCATTATGTTCGTACTACACTATTAGATATTTAAAGGTGAATGACACTTTTTAGCAAGTAAAAGGCTGCAAGTTGCATGTCTTACTGGCTCTATTTAAAAAGTGAGTTGCATGCCTGAGAGGTTCATAAACATTGATGATGTATCTTTTCTTTACATGGGAAAGTTACTGAACAATTTTTTGTTCCTTTTATTTAACTTCCATTTTCCCACTAACTTGGAGGTATTATCTCTCTGACAAAATGCTATCTTTTGCAGACTGAAGAGATTTTTAAAAAATATATATGCTATTTGACTTTGAAGTGTACTTCCTGAAATGTCCTGAGTTATCCTTTACGGCAATGCAAAAGCTGTATATTAAATAAGATTTTTAAAAAATTAGTTGATCCAAATTTTCAATTACTGCATCATACATTTATTGTTTATAATGTTTTTTTTTCTCAGTTGTCATCTGGGGTCTACTTAGCATTGAAAATCTGAGTGTTTTACTACCTGAAATTTCAGAAGTCAAGACCTCTTAGCATAATTGTTTCCCCTATTCTGAGATCCTCTAGGTAAGACTAATGGTAAGTAAGCGGATGCATGTGTCTTCTACTTTTAGCTATGCCACTGCACTCAAAGAAAGTAAAAAGAGTTATTTGGTGTGTTTCTTGTACTGTGGAAAATACAAAACTTATAAATTTTGGAGAAAAAAAGAATTAGCCTCTTAGTAAATGTGCTCATTTTATATCAGTGGTCCTGTCAGACAACCCTTTTTTAAAAACAACTTTCTGGAAAGCAGAACAAATATGAATGTGAAGTATTACTTTTTTAGTATTACATTTAATGCAATTAGTACTGTCCCTACCAGCTGAAAGTGAAAATCTCCAAATATAAAGCATTCCAGCATTTCTATTTTCTTCACTGGAAGGGAGATAGGAAAACAAAGATGTAGGTTGCTGAACATCTCCTTCTTCTGTCCATAAAGATTTCCTGGAAGTTATCTGTCCACACTATTGAGCATGAAGCGAGTGTCAGAATTTTCCCTTGACAATCCCACATGGGATCAGAATTACTCATTTCTGCAATATTTTGGACAGCTTGTGATAGTTTTATTGGTTTGTTTACAATATAATCTCTCATCCTGTAACCTGTCAGATTAGGTAATCTGCCACTACTAATGTATCAAAAGACAAAGTAAAACAATAATGGAAAAAGCAAATGTAAATGCATGAAATATCTTTTTGATTTTGGAGAAACCTTCTTGTATGGAATTCTACATATTCACCAAAATGTATTTTCCTGAACAAGTATTTTCTATTATAGATCTGCTTTGATTAATATTTTGTGGAATTCTTTCTCCCAAAATATACTGAAAAACCATTGAAGTTACAAATTCAAGTACAGCAGGTTTAAGGAAATCCAATTTCTGCACTCTGTATGTATATCATAATTCAGTAAAGTACCCACTGATTATTTTCTCTCTGATTCTGTCCTCATTCACTTGATGCAGTGGCCTTCCCCTTCATTTCCTACAAATTCTTCAGAACAGCCAAGCAGCTTTCCAGTATGGTATCTGGTGTCCAAAACTTGCCAGAGTTGCTTTTCAAAATCTCCCTCTTCTACATCTAAACAGCAATTTTTCAGGGTGAAATGTAAAACTTACTATGATTCTTCCTTACCACCATACCTTCTTTACCTCAAGTCCTTAGGAGGCTACGGTTTGGGGAGTAAATCAGTCTCTTCACGTTAACCTGAGGTCAACTGACAAGACTCAAACAGGGAGCATGTAGGCACCGGAAGTGTCTGAAATCATGTCTCCCTCCCCATGATCCATCTCCTAAATTATGGACAGTACAGTAATTTAAGGCATTCCTAATAAATAAATATATTCCTTTTAAAATATATATATATATCAGTATATTTGCTGAAAAATATTAGTCAAAATAGTTATTATAATAGAAAATACCTTTTCAGAAAATTACTTAGTTTTATATTTTCTTTAGCATGGGGAACGAAAGAGTTTCTTGTGTTACAAATGTTGGTAAGAATATTGGCTTTGGAATAGCAGTTGTTACATTAAACATAGATACTTCATCTTTCAACATCTGTCAAGCTAACCTAAGTTCAAAGTTTGTTAATGCAGTTATATGATTTGACACAGAACTGTCATGATAATTTTCCATGGACAGAAAGCCTAGGTTTTCTACCCTGGCTTTGACAAGACTATGTATCACCTTACTGCTCATTTCTCTGTTCTGGAGTTGGTCACTTTCTGACATCTAACACTTGTGTGCTCGTGACTCGTCTGAAGATGCACTTCTATGAGAAAGACCTCAAAATACTCAGAAGTCTTGACAAGGTCCTTGTAACTAATGAGGTGAGGTCTCAGCAGGACCTGAAATTTGGCTCTTAGCACCAGAAGTGTTGGCAACCTGTTCATGACAAAACAAGCAGCTATGTCTAACTCTTGTCATGGCAATCATGATGCTGAAGCAGCCTGAATGTTTTTTTCACCAAGACTGCAGCCAGAAGCTATTGGACCTGGTAGGCTCGGAATCATGAAAGCTTGCCAGCAGGCATCCACTACCTCATCAATATATGCACAGAAAATACTGGTTTTCCCTCTGAAGTTGGATAGGGGGAGGAGTGGTAGGGAAAGAAGAGGAAATGCTGTGAGCCATAGACAAAGAGACATACTGTTCCCACAGCCTATGAATCTGTTTGGGTGTGCACATGAAACAGTGTTCCAGAGACACTGATAGTACTGACAATATACTTTATTTTATTTTTAATGGTTTGGCTCCTTTGTAGAATGAAAGTGTGGGAATGTTGGATCAATGGAAGGGTCAGTCTGGACCCACAGCATCACTGGAAATGCTTTGTATACTTTGTGTACCTCTATCTATACCCTGCTGCATTAAGTCTCATTGATTAGTCGGTCCTGGATAGCATTGGTGTATATTATAGTTAGCATGTCTGGTCAAGACAGCCCAGGAAGATGCCAGTCACATGCCTGAATAGCCATCACTGCTGCTGCAACCCATGCCATGGACTGATGGGATGAGGTAATTTCTATCTTGGGTTTGATCTCATGATAGCATTGTGGCACCTTCACATTCCCCAACTCTAGAAGTTCTGGCACAGCATGCTTCCCTGCCTGACGGTGCCATGGGTGGGACCAGAATACAAATTAGGCAGGAGCTGGTATGGGGCCCAGTCCACAGCTTTCCTGGGAAACTTGCCCATGTCTTGATGCTTGCTCAAATGTGCTGGCCACAGCACCAGTGATTGCTCCCATCTGTGCAGGGGCACCTCTCAGTATGGGGCAGCCACCACCTTCTGGCCCCTGTGCCATCTGTGACATGGGCACCACTAATCTTGTGCCCACTGTGATATGGCCCCCACAGCACCTGGATGGTGGGAAGAGGGTGGCATCTGCCACTTCTCCTGGGCAAATTATGTGCTTAGGCTCCTCAGGCAGACTTCAGACTGAGGGTACAGGCAAACAAGTTTACATGTTTCAGCCACAGGGAGCATTCAGGTGCTTTATATACTTGCATGTAATTACTTCTTTTGTCCTACGAATATATATGAAACTTGCAGGTAGGACAGATGAGCTAGAAAAATGTTTGCCCTTTTATATCAGTCATATATCAGGATTGCAAGACCACCTCAAATTGAAAAAAAAATATTTAATTTCTGTTGTGAAGCCCAGAGCTGCACTGACTCTGTCTACAGGCACAGTACATATCTAGATGCACAGATCAGAATTCAAGCATCTGAAAACAGGCATTGCAGTTTCACTTCAGGTGTTGTTAAGTCCCACCTAAGAACAGCAGTGGACACAATGCTGTACTGTATTGGTCTGCTCTGCCCATATGTCTTAAATAACCCACTAACTCCCAAATTACACCAATTATTTATCTGCTGGTAGCTGAACACTCCCTGTACAGAATAACTTAATTACTTGAAGTTAGGTGTTAGGCTGAATTTTAGATATTCTAAGGTATCCTGCTATCCCAAGATACCACTGTGCAGATGTCCCATAGATCCTCTGTCACATATGACAGCTCTAAGCAGATATCTCAGGTGTTCTAGGACACCTAGAATGGCTCTAAATAGATATATTTATGCTTCATAATTTTTTGTTACATTTAGACGTCTAAATTTAGTTGTCTGCAGTGTGGTACTAAAAGTTACCATGAGGGATTCAATTCTGTGCTGGAGCAGTTACAACTCGTCTGGACTATTTTAAAACTGCCTGTCGGGATGAGATCAACCGAGTCCTAGAAACGCTGGATTTCTTTTGTACTTTAGCACTAGAGATGGTCCCCTTAGTTCAACAGATGGCTCATTTAATCTGACAACTTATAAAGTTATAATTGCATGAATAAATGCTGAATTGCTTATTACGGTATATGTATCTCATACATAAATATATATGCACACATGTATAGAGCTTCATCCTTTGCCATCTATGTATCTTTCAGAACCTCATGAGAACATAATGACAGCCCAATTGCCCTGTGAAAGATAATGTTGCAGTAGCTCAGTGCCGTACCTTGCAGGAAGGAAAGACTAATGTAAAGCACACTTGATTGCAGACTGTCTCGTACCCACCAGCACACTGATATGTGTAACCAGTCTATCAAGCACTCAGGCCTAGAGACACTTTTATCCAGGCAGCCTGTTCAGACTTGCTTCCATAACATGTAGAATGAGGGGCCATCCTGTCCCCATATTCTGGATTCTGCTCAGGAGTGTTCTGGTTTTAGCTGTGTCTCATTGGTACCAGTAAGGGGAGGACAGTGGCTGATCACTCTCCTCTCCCACCTCTAAGTTGCCAGGATTTATTCACTGTCTCTATTTCAAATCTAGTTGTTCTGAAAATTTGCAGCAAGATATGTCCTAGGATCTTGATGAGATGTTTCTACTGGCCATTTTTGCAGTCCTTCCCCATTCATATCAATATGAACATCATTATTACAATTTTGCAATGACCTAGAAGATTATTTGGTTTTGATTTTCTTTGACAGTTTGGTACCTATTGGCAGACATCTACCTTTTATGACTTATAAGCTTTCTTCTCAAAGGTCTCCCAAGCTTCTGCTATATTTCAGCAATATACTGTAAACATTCCACTTTCCAGACCTAGTATTGCAAATGAAGGTTACAGTTCCCTTCCTTCAATGCAGTCATGTTTGTCTTTAAATTCTAACCGCATGCAGCCTTTGTGTGTGATCTATTTTATTGAATTCTGGTGTGATTTATGATGTGCCTTCCCCTTTTCTCATTCTGTTTTTCACCTCACAGTATCCATTTTTGTCCCAGAAAAAATGTTAAAAAAAAAATAATAAGCAGAAGAGGCACATGGCATTGCTAGGACAGATTCAGTCTTTTCATGAATTGTCATCATGCTTTCACTAACTGTCCTGCTGCATATTTATCAAGGGCTAACTCTCTGGCTAATCTGAACTTTACTGGTTATAATGGAGATGGCAGTTGACATCAGGTTTTCACCTATTTTCATCCAGGTTCTGCTTTGCAGCATTTGATTCTGCAAGACCCTTGTGCATTTCATTGGTGCTTCATGTTGATGTTTCCCCATGGGCCTTCCTTGTGGGGTGTGTTCATCCCCATGCATTCAAGCAAACCTCACAGCACTGAAAACTACTGATGTGGTGACTGAGTTCAAAATGGCCACTCTTAGTCGCCCTGTGAGTGCTGTGCAGGAGTGTCTCACATGTTACCCAGTGATAGAGAACAGCCCCCATCGGGTAATGGATGTGAAAATTAGGACATGACAGTGGATAGATGAGCTTTATGCCCTGCCTGCGATATGTTGCTTTCATAAAAGCCCACGATGCAGAAGTGGATGGGGCTGTGAGCTGTGATGTGACAGAGCAGGGGGTTCACAGGCAGGCCACATCACTCATTAGGGTGTGAGAGCCAGAAAATTCATTGGAAAGTGTCTCGATACCTGTGGATGCTCCAATCATGCTGGGTATGGAATGTATATGTAGCATGGTGTAGCGTGTTTGGAATTTGGTCTCCACAGCGTTGCAGGGTATGCAGTGGGAGCGTGTAGCTGCAGCCACAAGGAACAGCATCCACATAATTCTTTATGAAGCAGATATTAAAATAATTTAGGAAGTATAAAGACACAAAGCTTCCTTTTGTACTATGACCTGGTGGTCAGAATGCTCTTCTTCCTGTGATATGAGCACTAACAATATAAGACCACTGCTTCATTTTATCATTGTAAGCAGTAAAAAGTGCATAGACTTTTCAAACAGAACTATTTTAGGTCTACACAATGTTCAGTTTGTTACAGACTAAAGTAGTTTGTGGTTTTGTATTCAGTAGTATTGTCAGACTGATAAAATGTCTGCTCTCTGCAAATAAACTTCCTAGTGGTATATTGCAATTCTCAGCAAGGTCTGTCTCTGTTCATACAGCAGGCTCAGGTAGGCAGACTGGAACAAAATGAATATTTTCTGGAAGTAAACTAATTTCCCCTGTGGTTAGTGGGGCAGGTATGTGTGGACAACAAAGGTTTTGCACATATCTTTTTTCTTTTTTAAAACTATGTCTGCCACTGGCACGTACATTCCACAGAAGGAAAATTTAAAATGTTTGCTCTGTTCAAGTCAATAAACAAATAATTTGAACTGATGAGACTTAGTGTGGAATTATAGGAGTAGAGAGATTTCATAAACCAACTGGACTGGCTGTCAGATATTTATTTATGTAATGAGAGATTTGGGGGATGCAATTATGGTTAATGGGATTTTGTAAACAAAGAGATTTGGAGTGGTTATATTCCACATATGTAACACTTCCACCATTTCAAACCTCAGCTGACAATGTATTTTTTACTTTGGAAGTGCGACGATTGACTTTTCTAAAAAAGATTGTACTAGAGAAAACCTTCATAGAACAGGACTGAAGCAGAATTTATGTTAATTTCAATTATGTTTGCCTACCTACCATCACAAATACAATGTGATGAAGTTATTGATATGCATAACATCTACAACAAGAGAAGAGGAAGCAGGCATATTCAATTGTAAGGGATTCAGTGCTTGCTCAAACCGAGCATTTTCTGTTCTAAGACACCAGTTTAACTGTTTCATGGCAGTTTTTCTGACAGTCTCTAGACAATTTCACATGCATAAGCTACTTTGGAGACTCCTCACCTTCTGGAACAGGAGAGAGGTATTCTATTTTACTTCACTGTCTATTTGAAATTGGCAGGTTTTTTTTGCCAAGGTAGAAAAAACAGCAGGTTGCCTCCAGCTGTTAAAACCAGTACTTGGCTTTACCTGTCTGTACCTCTGGAGCTAGGAAGAGCAGAAAATGCTATCACAGCAAAGCTTGGAAGGGCTGCTACTGACCTCATGCCTAGAATCTCCCAGCTCCTTGTGATGCTCACCATGATTTTAGCTTGAGCCCTAAAGATCCCTTATCCTAATTTTGTTATAAATCATGCAGTTCACATTAACTTACTTGACTCTTACATTAGGTATCTAAGGACTTTTAAAGTCGGATTGAAATCAGCCTAATAAAATGTTTTTATGCAGCTTATTTCAGGCCAATTGGTCAACAGGGAGGAGAGCAAGAAGTAGTGTGGTGGGGGGGAAGCTGTGTAGAAGGAATATATAATTAAATTAGATATTATTGAATAGAAATAGCAGTACAGAAAGGAGATGAGAAAAGTGGAGGCAGCGTTTGGAGGGAAACAAAAGGAATAGCAAACTACTAAAATTAAGGACTTCTGCTGATATGGGACAAACAATGAAGACAACAAAAAAATCATTATAGAGCTACAAGTGCAATTTACAATAAAAGGGCAGTAGATGAGCAAAGTATAAGCCATATGGCAATTTAACAATTATGCACTTAATGAGATATATGGAAAATAAGCATTTAGGCAAATAACAAGCTGTTAATCAGCCAGGAAATTAAGCAATAATGTGCAATGTCTTATGGCTCCTACCTGTTCCATTAAATTTAGGTAGAAAGAGTTTTAGTTTCTCTTCACACACCAAAGCACTGAGCCTCCATGCTCATTAGGAAATATATAACAGAGAAGGGATCTTCTAAAAGTACAACTCATTTACATTACACGAAACAAACTTAATCAAAGAGCTCATAACAGCTAGTTTAGTTTAGATGAGTTCTCTTCATTTGTAAACAGCACATTCCTGGGATTAGGATAGTGAAGTATGTGGTAGGTTATGAGAAACAATGAAACCCACATCATGGTTTTGTGTTACAAACATTGGATACAGGAAGCATGATAGAAACAGAAAAAGCTAACTGAAGGGCTGAAGTTTCTCAGATTGATGTTAGTGCTGTTGCAAGGCTAATGAATAATAACAGTGAATGTGATGATAAGTATATGAGTTGTAGTTTGCTCTTGACATAAGTGGACCTTCAAAACCTTTCAAAGGACTTTCTGATATAAATTTATTTCCTTCTGAGTTCATGTTTAGTGGCCTGGTATGTATCTGAAATATTTCAAATTATTAGACCAACTGGCCTAAATTCATGACTGCCATCTTGTCCATATAGTTGTTATTTTAAAATTACTCATGAAAATAACTTCCATACTGTCAATAAGTCACTTACATTTTTTTGAACTATCAACTGTAAATGTTGTGAATACCTAAAATATACATGAGATAAAGGTAATGGAGATCTGAATCAGTAAGAGTGAAAAATCAGAATCTCATTTCATGTAGCATGAAGCTGGATAGCATTTCCTTTCATGGTAGTACATTGACACAATTCAGTATCAATCACTCAGTGACTGCCTCGGCTTCTGGACTTAGTCACAAATCACAGCAGTCACTGCAAATAACAAACCTAGTGCATATTACATTTTAAAATAATCTCTCTGTGAAAACAAATCAACCTTATGGATTTGTGTCGTTGACATAATAGATTCACCAAGTCACAGGATGTAGATTTAAAAAAAAAGCAACGCAAACCAAGTATTTATTAATAAGTTAAATTCCTTGCACTATTATCTTTCCTCTTCTGCATGTGTCGGCTGATAGGAAAGAATGTATGGAAAAGTTTTAATTCAAATCTATGGATTACTTAAAAGTTTCAACAAGACATCAGAATGACAGTAATTATCACAGGCATTAAGGATCACTTGCGGAGATATATATTTGAAGTGAAAAACAAAGCCGGAGTCAAAGAAACTTTGTGTAGCTGACATGTAATAACTATGGTCCTCAAATTTGTCAGTTTCTGTCTGTATCAAGGAAAGGACGACTAACCCAGAGTTTAATAGTATTTAGAGTTTCATTTTGTGCATGATGATATATGCCTGGCATATTTTTGCACATCCTCTGTGACACTGCATTTTTTGTCAAAGCGTTAATCTCAAAGATCTGAAGGGCACAGAGGATTTGCTCTGATTCCAATGACCACTACACAACCATTTACTTGGCTTTATAAAGTCTAAACCTTTATGCTGTTATGTGATATCCCAGAAGTTAAATTTCCTTTCTCTTTAAAGTGATATTTATTCATTAATTCCTTTTATACTGACTTTCGCGTAGATCAGGATGAACAGTATTCAGAACAAATGTTGTGCAATTTTAAAGAAAATCTTGATTCTAGAGATTCCAGTAAGTTCTCACCTATGTGATGCATGTCTTTACTGCAGGCTACATTATTATGTAAGTTTTAAATATGTCACACCAAATACTGGAAATAAAAGATGGAACTCTGTACAAGGTACTCACCTTGTAAGATGGATAAGAACTAAAGTGCAAAAGATTAGGAGGAAAAAAAAATCCAGAAGGATTTCTCAGATTCTTCTCTTAAAGAGGACTTTATGGTTTCGGTTACATAGGGAGAACTCACACAACTGGTAATTGCATACTGCTGATATCAGATTGATACAGAAATACTTTAAGTAATTGTCTTTTTAACCTTTTTAAATTAAGATTAGCAGTATAGCAATGTCAGTATGCTGTTCCTTGTACACTAGCAGCACTGGATCTTCATCTTGCCTACACGGTGTCAATGATACATGTTTGTCCTACGGTGGTACATGAGCATCACACACAAGTAATAGTCAACAGGGTATTGTGTCATAGTAACTCTATCGAAAAGGATCCTGACATATTAGACGAGGGGAGATTGCTGTGAAAGTAGGGTCACCGAGATACTCTTTTCCTCCCAAATCATTACTGCTAAATTTTCAAAAGTCCTATTTCATTCCTGCTGTGGATATGCAGATACTTGTATGCATATACATGCATGTGTATATCAGCCATATGCAAATTTGTGGTAACAGAGAATTTTTAGTAAAACGTGCATGTTTTTACTAACAAAGCCACATTAATCTACAGCAGTAAATTGATTAAGCCGATCAAATGAGGTGGTTTGAAAGCTCCCATGAGGCCATTATGATGGATCATAGCTTGACAAATGATGAATAATGCATAAAGGCCAACATGTTGACATGTTGCCTAATTACAATGTTAAAGCAACCATGATACAAGAATTTCAGAAGGCAAAACCAGACAAGTCTGAAAACAGTATGATGGTTATCTAATTCCATATAGCAAAAACATCAAAGACTGAATAACAATCAGAATATGATAGAAATAGTAAAAAAAGTAATGAACTGTACCCATAGTGTGGAAATGATAAAGGAAAATGGTAAAGATAAGGATGATGTATTTGACAAAATATTAACAAAAAGAACTGAGGCTATTGTATGGTTGTCTCAGTGCTGCCCTCTTAATCACTCACAATCTGCTCTGAAGAGCTTGGGTAAATTAGCACACATAGGACTTAACAAAAGTGTTCAGAAATAGTGAGCAAAGTAGCACAGCATTAATTAAGATTGATTTTTCTGGTGACATTACTAGTACCTGAGACAGACACAATTTCTTATAAACTTTAAGTGCTTCCTGAAGTTTTCAGTACATTTTCAGTGAGTGCAAATTGTTTTCCACCTGAACTTCAGAAACTGTTCTTACGACCTGCCAGGGGAAGCCAGATAACACAACCTAATTTTAAATTAAATATAAAACCAGATGGTTTAATGGAATAAGGATTATAAATTAGAGTTCCTAATAGAGAAGCAGTAAGTGATCACTGAAGGTTTGACTACAGTAAGTAGTCTCCTACTAACCGCATTAATGATACTCCAGTGAGACTTTAGTAAGCTTCCAGAATTAAAAAGTAAGTTCTTCCCCATATGTATGAACCCTAATGGGTGCATGGCACAGTAAAAATAGTTAATTTCATTTTTTTTCCCTTTCAGGGGCAAGGTTTACCAGTTTTGTATGAATTTGAGTTCAGGTGATCAGAGGGATGGACCACCTCTAATATGAAGACAGGCTGAGAGATTTGGACTTGCCCAGCCTGGAGAAGAGAAGGATCTGGGGAGGTCTTATTGTAGCCTTTCCAGTATATAAACTGAGGCTGCATGAAAGCTGGAGGGGGACTCTATCTGGGAGTGTATGATAGGATAATGGGGAGTGGGTTTAAAATGAGAGTAGATTTAGTTTAGACATTAAGAAGAAATTCTTCCCTGTGAGGGTGGTGAGGTCCTGGCACAGGCTGCCCAGAGAAGCTGTGGCTGCTCCCTCCCTGGCAGTGTTCAAGGCCAGATTGGATGGGGCTTTGGGCAACCTGGTCTAGTGAAAGGTGTCCCTGCCCATGGCAGGGGGAGTTGGAACTAGATGGGTTTTGAGGTCCCTTCCAACCCAAACTTTTTTGTGATTCTATGATTTTACCACTCTCTGTCAAGTGATCTTGTTAATTTTTATTACTGATGATAAATATTAATACATGTATTGTATCTTGTGTAAGTCCTGCTTGGGAAAATTTATTTACTGAAGGTAAACTGTAAAAAGTTATGGAACTCATTTATAGCTATTCTTTTTATCTATAAAAAAAATATTGCTAATTTTGTGTTCATTTTGATAATAGAAGTCTTTGTTTTTCTAAATTCTATAGCATAAAACCTCTCACATTGAGAGTTTTAAAAATGTGGTAATGGAGCTATGCAATACACAAAATAATCTATTAAGCTATATTACATGTTGTCTGATCTGGATTCATGACTGCTAAAATGGTAGTAACAAGGCCTTCTTTGTTTTCACACACACCTTATTCCCTTCACTGGCTTGAACTTTATTCCTACTTTCCATCTGGGGTAACCACCTATTCCCCAAAGACCCAAGTTGAGCTATGATCTCTTCTGCTTCCATGTCTCTAACTGATCACACTGTTTACTTCTTGCCAAGAAATCTGTGTACCAGAGCTCACTGTATGAACAGTACCTTGCTCTTATCTAAGTCAGAGTATCTCACACAGCAAGGATGCTGCCTTCCTGGCATGGATTTAGGTTGCTATGCTTTGTTTCTAATCTGTCAGTCTCAGAGGAATAGACACTCCTATTTACAGCAACTTAGTTATGCTGCAAGTGATGGAGAGAACTTCATTCTTCAACTCTTCCCCACGGTTGCTTGAACTGTCTAAACCCATGCTGGCATATGTAAGCCTTTCTGGACCATGTGAGCTGTAAGTGGTTTAGCTACTTCTGTACATCCATTTCAGTAATCTTTTCTCTATGAGGGAGCAAGTCCATACTGCAGATTTGCCTTGCTCCATATTTCTGTCATGGTTCATAGTCCCTACATCATCTGGGCTTCAGTCACACTTGCTCACTACAGGGTTTACTTCTGGAACAAATTACCTGCCTCCCGGAGGAAGCCTGGGCAAAGTTAACAAGTCATTTGCTCCTGCCACAGACAGACAGTTTGGATGTTTACTGAAATAAGCCCAGTACTAACTCAGCTGACCCTGAACTTTCAAAAACATTTTACACCTCCTGACATAAAGAAGATTAATATGATTCCATGAAAATATCACTATGGCTGGCTGTCACATAGCTTTATAATTATTTTAGAATTAATTTCTTAATTTCATACTTTAATAACTGAAGAGAAACACACAGATAATCACTAAGATGGTAACAGGAGTTTCATGGGTACTAGAGCAGACAAAAGTTCGATGCAATGGAAACTCAACGAGTCTCTTACAGTCTCGGAGTAGTTGAGGCAGAAAGGGTATCTGTAGAGATCATTTGGTCCAACCCCCTTCTCAGAGCAGGGTCAGCTAGAGCATGCTGCCCTTGACTGTGTCCATCCTTGGAGTCTGCAATGTCACTGGGCAACCTATTCTAATGTTCAGTGACCCTCACACTGATAAAAATCCCCCTTGAAGACTGTTCTTCTTAACACTGTATAACCCCAAATGTCCCAGCCTGCCCAGAGATGCTCCAGATCAGATGCTCCAAACTCTCAATCATCATAATATCCCTTTGCTGTATTCACTCTATTTATATCCCCATGCACTTTGTGTAGTCCTAAAGATGAACTGCATTATCCCTTGTGAGCTCAGCTGAGCCAAGGTCCCTGTCATGCTGTGTGGCTGGGGTAGTGGGGGTGGCTACTACTTTGAGGGGTGCTGGAGTTCATTCCCTGCAGGACATCACCACCGTTTCTGAGCCCACAGTCTCCAGCAGCCCCATTTGCTGCTGGAGCTTGCCAGCTGTCATATGCCCCTGTAGCTATGCTCTCTAAGCAGTGGCAGGCTCCTTGGGGATTTTTAAGAGTCCCAGAGTCCTCAGAAAATCCCAGAAGTTTTTCCCAGGAAGTCTAGAAAAGGGGCTCCGAAACTGCTACACAAGTGGCTGAGGCTGTGGGCTGATTCCTCTCTAGTATGATGCAAGAAGGACATAAGCGTATACAGCAATCCTTTAGCCGGTTTTGCATACTTGGGCTTGTTTTTTTTTTTTTTTATTATGCATGTCTGTGTGTTTTTCTCTCCCATAATTCTACTAAGGTATTGTGTATAACTAAATACTCATTGAAATGAAAAAGACAGACTCTGTAACTAATGTTAAGGGTACATGACTCTGCTGCAATGATAATTTATTTATCTGCAGTAGAACAACAATGGAGAGAGATATGGCTACAGCAGCCACAGGCTGCCAACTAATATAATTAAACTGGGAGGTTTCTCTGACCAAAATACCCTGTATCTACTGCCTCCATAATTTAAACATCCTAGAAATCCCATATTTCTTTGCGGCAAGTCATGCTAGAAACTTTAAGCCATCAGTCTTTCCTAGACATACTCTCTCTTTGTGTTCATTTTTTGATGATTTATATTTGAGAGACTGTAGATTTGTTCTGAAGGAGGAAAGACAGAAGTAGTCACATATATTAGTGGAAAACCAGCATTGACTCAAGTACTATATATCAGTCTTCTAAAGTCCAAATGTACTAAGGATTATAGATTATATAGATAACATAATAATGAAGAGATTTGATATTTTTTATTGACAGTAAACAGGTTTTTTTAATGTACCATTACATTGTTTTTTCATTGTCATTGTATTTTTTCTACTCACAACAATTTTAGAAGAGGCAAAATGAGGAAAAAATAGTGGTTTATTATGTGTTTCTATTACACTCCAAACCTACTCCTCTCGTTTATGAAAAATAAAACATTGTAAAATGCATAAAAATATCTTGGCATTTCAAATGTGCTGATATTTTTTTTATTATTTTATTCTCCCAGTAAACATTTAAAATAAATGGGTATAAACTCATTTGCAAAGAAAGCAGAAGAAAAAGGGTCATGCCCAGCTCACATTAGCATAAAAGGAACCAAGTTGTTCTAATTAATGTAAAAATGAAAATCCACATATTACAGTAACAGACTGTACTATGTGGTAATTTTGGATTAAGTAAGTCTCATCCTCATACTGAAAGATGGTTTCACTGTATTGTTCATTTTATGAGTTTGTAAGAGAAACAACAAAATTATGCATTTTCAAGGTGATTTGTCAAAAGGAAAAAATAGTAACACAAAGCTGAAACAAGGGTAATGAAACCTATGTTAAAAATGTCTTTATTGTAATTAAAATGAATAGTACAAGTTACATGCATTAATTAACAACTGTGATGATTTTGGCAGGGATAGATTTAATTTTCTTCACAGTAACTAGGATGGGACTGAGGTTTGGAGTTATACTGACAACGGTGCTATTAACGCAGGGATTTTTTTTTTACTACTGAGCAGTGCTTACATAGAGCCAAAGCCTCTTTTGCTCACATCACGCTGCCAGTAAGTAGGCTCAGGGTGCAGAAGAAGTTGGGAGGGGACACAGCCAGGACAGCTGGCCAAGTGACCGAAGGGTTATTCCATTCCATTCCATTCCATTCCATTCCATTCCATTCCATTCCATTCCATTCCATATGATGTCATGCTCTGTATACAACTTCACTCCAAGAAGGAAAACAACTCATAAGGAACTGGCCCAAGCCCGAAGCCTCTTTTCCTCATTGCCTTCCCCCATTTTTCCCCTCCATGCTATCCTGGGGAGGAGAAAATCATGAATAGAGTGAAGTCTGCAGAGAAGGGAGGGGTGGGGGGTGGTGTTTTAAGAGCTATTTGTACTTCTCATTATCTGACTATGGTTTCTGTGTGTGTGTAGTTCAGTGTAATAAATTAGAGAGTTTTCTGTCCTTTCTTCTGTGTTGTGTCTGTTTTGCCCGTGATGCTGATTGTAGAATGATCTCTCCCTGTCCTTATCTCAACTCCAAAGCTTCTTGATATATGTTTTCTCCCATCCAGCTAAGAGGATTGATAGTGTGACTTTGATGGGAGTCTTGCCTCCAGCCAGGGTCAAACCACTATAATTGCTATTACTGTTGTTACTGTAATCATCATCAATAGCATCAAATATCACCCTCATCATCTTCCATTGTTATTCTATTAATCTGTTTTTATCTCAACCAGTTAATTATTTTTTTTGATTCTCCTCTCCATCGCACTGCAGGAGTGAGGGGTAAACAAGAGGTTGCATGGTGCTTAGTTACCAGCGGAGGTTAAACCACAACACAGTTTAGGGATCCTTCCTCTTTTGGCACATGTCCATTGCTGACCCAATTTCTTCTCAGTGAAGTTAGTATATTATACATTAAAACAAAGAGGATGCCCACATAAAATCCAATTTTGACTTTGAGAACATGAGCTTGCACATCTGATTTTTTTTTTTCTTAGAGTCAATCAGGCTTTGAGCTTGAGCAAAACATTTATTAGTTTATTGTTTAGAGGCATATGGGACATAAAAGAATCCTGAATATAAATACCTTGTTTTAAAATAGATCACCCTGCTGCTATTGCATGTAGGATTATAGAAGCAATAATATTTTTATTACTTGGAGTAGTATAAAGCAAGCAGGACTAAAACAGTCTTTTTCTGACACTTTTGAACGCTTTACATTACACTCATAAACATCAGCATATACAACAAGTTTTACAGTAAATGTGTGTAGATAAGGTGAGACTTTATTGCTACACTAAAAACAGTGAATTTGGGACTGAGGAAATGCAATAGATGTAAAACACATATCCACTTTGTGTTCTTCAGTCCTGTGCTGTGGGTTTCCTTCTTGTGACTTTCCTGCTGGACACTGTTGCTATTATCAGCTTGTTACTGCTTTACTGACTGCTGCTCTCAACTCCAATTGTGAAGTGATTCTTTCAATCACTTCTGAAATTTTTCATCACATTTATGTTGGTTTACTTAAATAGTTGGTCTTGGCTAAGCTTTATGGCTTTCTGTCTCCCTTGCCACTTACTGTTTCCTTTGAGCCTTCAAAAATCACCAGGAATGGATTTCCATTTTTTCTCTTGCATAAATACATTTCACACAACCTCTGGCAGGCAAGCATCCTGGATAAAGGATACTCAACAGCTCAGATGGCATCTAGGTTCAATCTAAATTCACAGAAAATGATAGTGAACACTGTGGAAGGGCTGCCTGTATGATATGTGAGGATTAAGGCTGCTCGGAAGTTTATTTTCATCCCCAGTTTCCGCTGGATGTGGAGGTGGTGGATTTCAAAACTCGTCCAAGCAGTAAAAGCCTTTTCATTTACATGTGGCTATTGCATATGGCAGTTGTATGGAAAAGAAGCATGACTAAGCTTTGAAGCACTGCCTTAATGCTAATATAGTGAAATGTCACGGGAAAGATATGTCTTCAAAACTCTCTTATCATTTTTCCAGTATTTACCTCCAGAGGACATGTCTTCAGCTGGTCAAATTGTTCTTATGCAGCTGAGTAGCTCTGGCAGTTTGCTCCATTGGACCATCTGCACCCAGGTGAGTAAGTCCTCCTCTCGGGATTGAAGCTTCTGAATGTTGAAAAATTAGCTCCAAGTTAATTTTCTTAGACACAAAACTAGAAGTGAAGTAATTGCATCCTGTAAGTGTAGGTCTTATTTTCGTTAGCACAATAGTTTGATCACAGTTGTCAGGAATGTCGAAGGGATTTTCCTTCTTATTCAATGAATGGTAATTAGTATTGCAGCAGACATATGCTGTTTTTAAGAAAATAATAGACTTTTAAAGAAAATAAGAGATGCTTTCATTACACAGATAGTTTACTTAATCAAAGTACCACTTTTTTCTTGTTTGTAAATAAATACTTAAGAATATCCATGACTTTTTAATAAAAAATAGTGCTGAAATTTCCCTAGTTAAAAAAGAAGTACTGTTTATACATCCTCATTTCTTATAATTAATGACTTGATTTTTAAGGTTACAAGCGTTTTAGAAAAAAACGAGTCATACTGTGTTGCCTTTGTGGTAGCTCTAGGATATAGCAAGCATGATTATGTGCAGATAATAAATTTTGTTTTCTTCAGTTTTACAGCATGCCTACACTGTAACACTGTAAGGCAGTTTGTTAGGGTTATTTTGAATGTTAAAAATGGGGAGCTCAAGCTGTGCTGTCATACAGATATAATTTTCTCTATGAACTAGCAACTTTAAAGAATTGCCTGTCAGCTCTTAATCTCAGCAAGATTTAATGTAAAGATTCTTGTTAATACAGCAGTGGTTCAATAAAATCTTGAATGCTGGAAAAGGTGAATTAGAAACCATATTATTATGCCCCTTTTAAAACATTTCATCTTTTCTATCCTTATGACCTGGTAAGTTTTGCTGTTGTTTTCTAAATCCTTTCTTGTGTAGAGTTAACATGTGTGTCTTTACCAGCTGTTCTGAAGCTGATCAGACCCTGACCCACATCCACTCCAGTCTCCTCTCATCGCTCATCTCTAAAATGTGCCACCTTCAATGAAGGCATTTTGCATTGATGTTAATAATAATTACACCGGATTTTATGAAGCTTCTTTGTTGTAGTTGAGTATGTGCTTCATCAATATATACAAGGTCACTGCAGTGTGTGTATTGACGTACTGATTGACTGATAGTTTTATGGACAAGGTTCACATCCTTGAATAGGAAGTACTGAAGGGCACAAGCTGTGAAGGAAATTTTGGTCTTGGCTGTTGATTTTACTAGAGATGCTGGCTTTTATGTTTAGCTGTACATTGTATCTATTTCTGCTTCTGGTTTTGGTAGGTTTGTTTCTTCATAGAATGAGCTGGTATTTTTCATTAGCAGTGGAATAAGCCATTCATAATGAATCCTCACTAAGGAGAAAATCCAGAAGTCTTTTTCCCATGTTCCCTTCTGTATCTTTTGCTTTCTGCAGTTCTTATGTGTAGGAAGCGTGTATTTAGTCACGGAGGATGACGGTTAATGCATTTTGCTGATACATTACTTTGAATTTCTTCTTCAAAAAAAAAGCATCCAATGTTTTATCTCACTTTTTGGTACAAAGGTTGGAGATGAGTAATAATATTCTGCTTATTTGCAACCTGCTGTTAGTGTACGGTAGCTCTGTCGGCTTTGCTTTTGCAACTGTCACGGTTTCAAGCAAGCTGGTGGAAACTGTAAAAAACAACGAATGGAAACATAAATAATTCAACAGGCTGGAAACAACAAATGTGCTTTTCGTAGTGTAAGTCATTGCTCGCAAATCTGTTAATGGTTTTTACTGTAGTGAGAAGCATGCTGATAGGAATGATACAGTAGCTTTAGTATACTTGGCCTTTCAAAAAGCTTTCAAAAATTTTCACCAATGGTTCTTAAAGAATTTGAGAATTCTTACAGGCTACATGGGAAGTCTCTGTATTAGTAACTAGATTTAAAAACGCAGGGGAGAAATACGGAATATGTGATTATTTTCCAAAGAACTTGTGTCCAAATTGTAAATGCTGTTTGGTGCTATTTCACTCCCTAAAGAGTTGTCTGGATATGATATGAACAGTTACTTATGGCCAAAATATTGAAGGGGCCACTCTGGGGTGCTCTTTAGTCTTATGTAGAGGAGGGAAGGAAGGAAGGAAGGAAGGAAGGAAGGAAGGAAGGAAGGAATAGCTAAACCTGCCTTTAGTTGCTATTTGCATATCATGACAGTGGGTTTTGCAGTTAGGACACATCAATCTAATCTTCTAGAAGCAAATTCAATCTTGGCTGCTGCATTCTCCATGGAGACTCATGGTCCTTTTCCTGTTGGCAATAAGGTGCTATATCAATAAGCACAGCCAAGCTTCATGAGGGAGACCGAGGCAGGTCTTGCCTGCAGAACTACTGTCGTGTCTGAAAGGAGAGTGCAGCCCCCAGGAGAGTGAGTTCTCTCTCTCACCTCTCCTGTTCCCTGTGGGAACAAGCACTATGCCCCCACAGCAGTGTGTGTGACCCCTCTGGGCAGGCTGTGGCACACAGCTCCGACAGGCCCAGAGCTGTGGCTGTCTCTGGCTCCTCCAAGCTGTACTGGGCTCCAGGGAAGACCTTCCCCAGCCTCCTGGAAAAAAAAAAAATAATATTACAGAATTTGAAAAAAGCCCCCTTTGGGATACAGTCTACATGTCATCTGTGGTTGCTATGTATTGCCAGTTTTTAATCCTTTCCTACCATTTGAGTGTCTGAGTTGTCCTGCCATTAATTGACTCTGACACTTTTCACCTCACTGTTGCCATTTAATTAGCTTTTCCATTGCTGACTTTTGGGTTCTCTGGCCTGTCCTTAATTCAGTGTTCCAATTTTGTTAATTCACTCTCCCATCTAATTTATCTTTTATCTTTTGATTTACTCACTGTTGCCAGTGGATTTAACCTAGCAGGCAGTCTGTCTTTGACCTCCTCCCCTCATCCCTACCTCTTCCTTCACACAGACATTTCCCTGGTTCCCTCATGAAGTTTCCACCAGCTCTTTTATCATACTTCCTCACATTATTTTCTTGGTCTTCCTTTCAGGGTGGTGTATTTTTCGTGAGGTATCATCTATCATGCATTATTTTTTAAACTGAGTCATACGTGACACAGCAAGTAGCAGCATAAATTGACATTATGAATGATTGTACTTCTTTTCCATTGACAACTATTTTTTGAAATTTCTGCATTGTCTTTCACACATATGTTTTAATCTGCTACTATTCTGGGCCAGCTGTATTGCATCAAAAGAAAATATTCTGGGCCAGCTCTATTGCATCAAGTTCAGAGCTAGAACTATTTCCCTAAAGCATCATGAATTAACTGAGGGTTTTTTTGGATCCTAGGATACACCTAAGGTGCTCAAACTTACATCTGACCTGTAATTAAAATTTTAACATATAAAATCAATATAACTTTATAGAATATATTGCACTTTCTTGATGCCTGTGAGTCTTTCTAAAACAGCGGAATGTTTTTCTTTGTTGCCCTGCTCTTATACCTCACTTTATGTATTCTCCATAATATTTTTTGCTATAGATCAGACTGTAAATAAACCATAAATATGTTTTCTTCTTTGTCCCTTAGCCATTAACATGAACTACCCTTAGAATTTGTCCAGAAAAACAATACATAGGCAATGGAAAAGATAATAAATTATTTTTTTAGCTTAGAAAGGGACTGGTTTATGTCACTGATTCTTCAGGAAAGATTATCATTCCAGGAGCTAGCACTACATCATAATTGCTGACAATTATAGACATAGGATGATTGATTATACAATTCTGTATTAATCTTCTGAAGCGATTTTTGAGTCTTCCTGGGATTTCAGGGAGGATGGTGAAGAGTGAGAAATATTGAAATCCTGTTAAGAATTAATCTTTGTTATTTATTTGGTAACTTAAACTTGCCTATCTTACTTCCTTTAAGTTCCTATGCTTAATATTGAGGATTATTGCTAGATCAATACCCTCGGGTATTATGTGTATAATTTTTAAAACCCATGTCTTCTACACCTCCACCTTCCTTTTTCTTCACATTTGTATTTTATTTCCTTATCTCACTAGTAAAATGTTTGTGGATGTGAAAAAGCTCTCCCCTGCTAACTATCATCTCTGATTGCAAAGATGATCAGGATGTTCAGTTCATACCAACCACATGTGCCCTTGCTGACATGAGGGAAAACACACTCTCTCCACTTTGCCATGGGTGTACATCAGATGCATCTGCAGTCACAAGGGGTTCATATTCCTGTTTCCACTGCACTAAAATCACATGGTTGGCAACCACTTAAGTTCCCTTTTCCTCCTTTTCTTTTCTCTTCTCCAGTAGTAACATTTTACTATCCCCTTTCCTTCACAGATAAACACCTCACCCCCTGTTTATTCTATTTTTACACCCTTATTCAACATGTCTGGCATGTTTACTCTGACAGTTACTACCTTAGGTCAGAAACTCTGTGAAGCTACCACCTCTCTTTGCTAGCTCTAATGTTTCCCATTTCTACCATTTCTTGTCTTGCTGTCTTGTTAGTGCAGTCAACAGTCCTCTTTGCCCTCTTTAATGCCTTATAATTTCTCATGTTGTTATCTTGCTAGTGTAGCTACAGGCCAAGTTTTGTCCTTCTGCATTTATTCCTTAACACTTCTCACAGATAACATGAGTTACTATGAGAAGGAGCTACAATGCTCCAACTCTCTGCCTGCCTGCATGTCTCGTGGTCCCTTCCATGGGCTGCACAGGTGGAAGCAGGAACCAGGCCCTCCTGGACTTTACCTCTAGTACAAGAGTGCCAGTAGTTGTAGTCTGATGTCTTTGGGTGAGACTTTATAGACCCTTCCGTGACTCACACAGGAGACATACAAGACTTAAAAGCAGTAACACCATCATAAAATGAATGGTCTAACATGTCCATGTCCGTGTACAAAAGTCAGCTTTCAGGCCTGATAGCACATACCATGCTATCAGCTGGCAGCAGGACATAGGCAGGTGGATGGTGGTACTTGCACTGTTGCATGAAATTGTGCTTAAAGTAAGGAGTCTTTGCAGTGGAATTGGTAAAAAAAAAAAAAAAA
>VXBZ01009156.1:0-13590 GCA_013399135.1 Heliornis fulica
GACGTTCGGGTTGAGCCGCGGGGCCGCCCTCTGGAATTCGTTTGTGCCTCCGCAGGGGGGATTCGGCCTTGGTGGATGTCACCGCTGCGCTGGAGACTGAGTCTGCCAACGGCAAGGACCCCCTGGTAGGTGGGGGCGGGCAGCCCCCTGGGGCTGGAAGGGGGCTGGCCCGGCGAGGGGGGTGCTGGCCCCGCGGGGAGGGTGCTGGCCACACAGCCTCACTGCTGGGTACCTCGATTCACTTGTTCCCATATCAGAGCCTGTGCTGGTCTGTGGGAGCCGGGGGGTCCTGGATCTGGATGCTGTCCTTCCCTCCCGGGGGTCACGGCAAGCTGAGGCTCACCTTTGGGTTCCCTGTTGTGGAGTCTCCTTCTCTGGAGACATTCAAGACCCATCTGGATGCCAACCTGTGTTCCTCTAGGGAACCTGCTTTGGCAGGGAGTTGGACTTGATGGTCCCTGGGGGTTCCTTCCAACCCATACAATTATCCTGTGATTCTGATTGCCAGGCTACCAGCCCTCCTCCTGGGAGGGAATTTTCTCCCCCTCACCACCAGCACCTTTGCCCAAAGGGTTCTCATGTGGTAGCGGTCTGGGGTCTGCACAGGTGGTGGGGGAGATGCAAAGGCCTGAGAGAGCCACTGCCTGTATGTCGCCGAGAAAAGTAGCGAGTGTCCTGGTTTCTTTTTCAGAAGAGAAATTGTTTTGTTTAACACAGAGATGTCTGGCAATGCCTGAGGTGTTAGGGCTGATAAGCAGCCTCGGTTTTCCAAGGTTACTGAGTCAGGTGCAAGAGGGAGATGCAGAAAGAGAGGCTGTAGTTATTCAGAAAACAAAATCTGGACGTGTTGCTGTGGTTCAGACAAGAAGGATGTTCCTTTCTGCTCCAGTTTTAGTCCTTTAAAGAATTCATTTGGGAATGGAAATTCCAAAATGAAAATGGGAGTGAAAATTCTCATTGGGAATGAATTGGGAATGAAAATTCCCAAATTCCCATCCAGTTAGTTCCAGCTCTGAATCTACAACATAGTTCCAGCTCACTCAGTACAGCTGTCTCTCAGGGGGAAAGAAAATATTCCCTCTAAAAGCCTCTTGTCTGGGCAGGTTACTGCCCAAAATGTTCCCATCTGATTCAGTCAATCTTCAAGGCAGTCCCAAGTTTGATCTGCTCTGATTGTAGGAAGCTGCTGGTGACAGCTCTGAGGTGTTGGATGCTCAGGCAGGCTCGGTGGATGAAGAGAACGGACGGCAGCTTGGAGAGATAGAGCTGCAGTGTGGGATTTGTACCAAGTGGTTCACAGCAGACACCTTTGGCATCGACACCACGTACGTAAACGCTGCTCAATGCCGGGCACGAAAGTTCGGTTAGTGGAAGAGGAGTGTGAATACCCAAGGACCAGGCTCGTTGGACACTTGGAATTCAGTGTTACTGTGTAAACAACTAAAGCTTTACCAACACAACCCCAGTGTTTATGTTGTGTTGTGTAAATAGCAGAAACTGTAGACAGCAGGAATTGTCTGTGTTCGTATATTTCAGCTTTAAAAAAAAAGTCTTTGTGCAGACCTCAGGACTGTGGAGCCCTGGACGTGCTGCCTTGGCAGGCTGTTGAAGAGCAGAGAAGGCTTCAACAGGCATTTTTGGGTGTTGTGAAGGAAAGAGAACATCTTTCTGTCAGTGAAAAGTAAATTCAGCTCTTTCTAGAGCCTGTGTGCGACTGACTTGAGAATTCTTGCAAACTTGGTGTTGTGTCCCTAAAAAGTACCCTAGTCTTCCAATCAAAATTAATTAACTCATGTGGAGCATCTTGGCCAGAGCTTCTGGCTTGTTGTTTCTTGCTTTGCTGGGTGAATTTCAGGACTTCTCTGAAATGAGAAGATCACACTCGGCTTGCATTGATTTTTCTCAAGAGCTTTGTGGCTTTTCTCAGTGCCCATGATAAACCAAATTCAATGAAAATCTCATTGAACCTGTAAGATGTTTGAAGTTTTAGAGATAGAGAGATAGAGAGAGAGAGGGAGAGAGAGAGAATAGTTATTAACCTGAAAGAATCAATTTCTTAACCTGATGCCCTAAGTTGTGCACCAGAACCTGAAAATCAGTGTGGTCTCTTCCAGATCATGCCTGCCCTTCATGACCAACTACAGTTTCCATTGCAATGTTTGCCATCACAGTGGGAACACATATTTCCTAAGAAAACAAGCAAGTAAGTGTGAAAGCATCCCTGTTTTGTGCAAGGCCACCTGAGAGGCTTTGTTTAATCTGAAGCCGGTGGGAGGGTTCTGCTGAAACTTCACTGTAATGACCAAAGATTCCCGTATCAGCAACAAGTATGTGTGGCTTTTTCTGATAATGTTTTGCTGCTGATTCTTTTGAGGTGGTGAAAATCTCCTGTTTACAGAGGGCTGCTGGGTTGGGGTAGAACTTGTGAGGGTGTGTGAGGAGATAGCAGGGGTGCTGTGTGTGTCGTAATCGCTGAGTGCACGAGGGTGTTTGATCTTCCCTGTGAAGTTTAACTCCAGCTATGGTATATTCTTGTTTTTAAGATCTCAAGGAAATGTGCCTTAGTGCTCTGGCCAACTTAACGTGGCAGTCGAGGACACAAGATGAGCACCCCAAAACCATGTTCTCAAAGGATAAGGTATGGCTGTTGTAAAAATCATCATGGATTTACATAAGCTGCTGTTTCAGTGAAGAGCAAGTCCAAACACATACTGCCAGCGAGACCTTTGGTCCTGCAATGTTAAAACTCAATTTTTAAAATCTGTATTTTTTTTTTTTATTTTACAGGATATTATCCCATTTATTGATAAATACTGGGAGTGTATGACAACACGACAGAGACCTGGGAAAGTGACTTGGCCAAATAATATTGTCAAAACTATGGTAAGTGCTTGTAGAGGGTTTCTTTGTGAGTGATACAGTTGTTTGCCAAGGTCTGGACTTCAAGATGAGGGTGGAGATTCTAATTCTTCTTACACAGTTGATATACACACTATGTACTAGTAGTAAATATTGTGATTTAATGAACTTGACATGATCTTACCCTGGGTAACATAAACTTCTTTATTTTAGTGTAAAGAAAGAGATGTATTCTTGGTAAAAGAGCATCCAGACCCAGGGAGTAAAGACCCAGAAGAGGATTACCCCAAGTTTGGACTTCTAGACCAAGTATGTCATGGGGGATGGAGGGGAAACATGCCCTGGGGAGTTGGGAGGAAGGGGTGCAGGCTCTTCTTGCTGGTGGTTTACGCTCAGTCAGTGAGTAAAATGGCTTTAGCCAGTGTGTGTGCAAGCCTGTGCTGTGCCTAGAGGTGTGTTGGAGCACTCAGCACCTGGGAGTGCTGTGTTCAGGCTGAGTGATAGGTCTCCCTGCATCTACACATCACGTTTCTTTCTGTCTCTTTCAGGATCTTGCCAATATTGGTCCGGCGTACGATAACCAGAAACAGAGCAACGCCGTGTCGACAAGTGGGAGCTTAAATGGCAAGTTCTTCTCTCAGGGTTTTGAGTGTTTGGGTGTGAGCTGCACTTTCCCAGCCCTGTAGCTGGGGATCTCTGCACTTGTGTTGGTTGAGACACTGCAGCTAAACCCGTTGCGTGAACTGAGGTTATGCTTACGTGCAAAATATGGTCAACCAGCCTTGCTGTGCCTTCCTATAGAGACAGATTAGTTCCACCTTCCTGTGAAGGCTCAGAGTAGTTCTTCATGGCAGCCCTTAGCTCCATCAAGGTGTTTGCCAGAAAGCTGAGCAAGTTTCCAGAACAATTTTCATTTACCTCCTTGTATTACTCCAACTTCCCGTCTCCCTAATTTTGAGGCTTCAAAGTACTCAGGGCAAGTGTTTGTACTACTGGCTATACACTGCTTGCATCGTACTGTTGGGGCTTTTTGGGGTATGATGGTTGTCAGACAGCTATGCCTGGCTCAATGGGCTGGGTATTTTTTCCCTTAATAATCTGGAAGATTGACAAACGTGGTGCCACTTCTGTTCTTACAGGTGGAGCCTCTTTGGGAGGTGAATATTTACCTTTAAGCTTCTAAAACTTAAGTATTATTGTTTGCAAAGCTTTTTTCTTGTTTTTTTTTTTTTTTTTTGCTCAGTTGGCTTAGGAGCTAAAGTCAATTAAAAATCAAAAGCCTTCCCTGGTGCAATTGCAATAATACTTAAATATGAAATAATTTCACTGTGTAATCTTTCAGTAGTTAGAAGCTTTTAATTATCATATTCTGCCCCACTTGACTGGTTTGAAGTTCTGCTTTCGCTTCTCTTTGGTTCTACTTTGTATTATTTTGGCCCAGTATTGTAGTTTTAAATCTTTAAGCAGCCTGAACCTGTGAGCTGGTGCAGTATTCCAGTTGTTTAGGTGAATAAGTGATGACAAACCAGACTATTTATCTGCACTGAAACGAGTGAGCGCAGCTGAGATCACGTCAGGTTTGTGCAGAATATGGTATTTCCTCAATGGTTTGAGTCCCTTATGCCATAAGGGGGGATGCTGATAATTTAAAAACTGAATCTGTTTTTAGTTACAACACAGTGTGTGGTTTGTAAAGGTGTTTATCTACAGTCTGTACAAATTCCTGGTAACTCAACAGTGATCTTTGAAAATCCAGCTGATCGAGTGCTGTAACGCAGCAGTAGTGTTGGGTTTTGGTAATACTGAAGAGAAACACCTCTATTGCTTCTTGTTCTTTTTCCCTCAGCTTAGGTCTATTTTATTTTATAGATGGAAATTTTAATGTTAAGTGCTTATTCCTTATTGGCATTGGAGTGTTTCTGCAGTGTAGTGTGTCACGGGGATGGTGTCTTGGCTTAGAAGCAGTTAGTGTGTGCTGTAGGTTGGGTTTTCTGCTGCTCCTGCAGAATGAAATCTGAACTGTGACCAGCATCTCCACGAAATCTTCAAATGCTTTTGAAGCAGACCACAGTGCTGCTGTCTGTAGAGCTTCTGATGAGAGAGAGATTCATAATTGTCACCTTAAAGTTTAGCTGAGCTCGTTTGGTTGATAAATCTCTCGAAATTTAGATGTCTCAAAATTTTACATAAAAGTTCTGGATTTTGCTGTGCTTACTCAGAGTAAAGTCTGGTTTTGAGCATGACTCTGGGAGAAGGTGCTGGAGCTCATGAACTGGTTTTAATTTGGCTTTTTGGGCCCCTCTGTGGTTGTGGAGATGCCGTGCTCGCAGGCTCTGCCTGCTCATCACCTCCTTCACACCCCGTGGTTGTGTGTTTAGGGGGAATTGCCGCAAGCAGCAGTGGGAAGGGACGGGGAGCCAAGCGCAAGCAGCAGGACGGAGGGACCACAGGAACGGCCAAGAAAACCAGAAGGTAAGAGGGAAGACGAGGTGGTTGCACATCAGGGTGTCACACACTGGTCAGAGGGTACCTCCAGCTGCCTCCTGACTGCCCCTGCCCTCAGTAGATGACTGGTGCTGCGGCCCTGGGATGGTTTTGTCAGGTTTCACCCTAACAATCACCTCAGAGAGGTGAGCGCGCGCCCGCTGAGGCGGAAGGAAAGCGGCGTACGGCCTGCGAGCGCTCCGGGCCTGGCTCGACGCGTGACTGGATCGGAGCCACCGCAAGGTGCCGACCAATCACCTTTGTGTTGCCCAGCGACCCGCTGTTTTCCGCCCAGCGCTTACCGCCCCACGGTTACCCTTTGGAGCACCCCTTTAATAAAGATGGATATCGTTACATCTTGGCTGAACCTGACCCTCATGCACCCGACCCTGAAAAATTGGAGCTTGATTGCTGGGCAGGAAAGCCCATTCCTGGGGACCTCTACAGAGCCTGCCTGTACGAGCGGGTCCTCCTGGCGCTGCACGACCGAGGTAGGAAACGCGCTCGTGGCCCGCGCGTTGTGCACGAAGCTCCTCTTACTGAGGGGTCGTCTTCTGTGACCTCTTGTTAGCGGTGGAGAGGTGCAGATGTTAAACCCACTGCTGTTTTCACTTGCCTTTTGCCATCACCTTTTGAATTCCCCAATGAATTGCTCATCTTCTCACATCTGCCCCAGCTCCTCAGTTAAAGATTTCCGATGACCGGCTGACCGTTATCGGCGAGAAGGGCTATTCAATGGTACGAGCCTCGCACGGGGTGCGGAAAGGAGCCTGGTACTTTGAAATATCCATGGATGAGATGCCTCCAGACACAGCTGCCAGATTAGGCTGGTCACAGCCCCTAGGTAAATAATTCCACTAAATATTTCTTAGGCTCCTGTATTTTGGGGGTGTTGACAGTCACCTAAACATGAGCCAGCAGTGTGCCCAGGTGGCCAAGAGGGCCAATGGCATCCTGGCTTGGATCAGGAACGGTGTGGCCAGCAGGAGCAGGGAGGTGATAATCACCCTGTATTCTGCACTGGTGAGGCCTCACCTCGAGTATTGTGTCCAGTTCTGGGCCCCTCACTTCAAGAAGGACGTTGAGGTGCTGGAGCGTGTCCAGAGAAGGGCAAGGAGGATGGTGAAGGGTCTGGAGAACAGGCCCTACGAGGAGGCTGAGGGAGCTGGGGGTGTTTAGTTTGGAAAAGAGGAGACTGAGGGGAGCCCTTATTGCTCTCTACAACTCCCTGAAAGGAGGTTGCAGTGAGGTGGGGGTTGGTCTCTTCTCCCCAGTAACAGGTGACAGAACTCGAGGTAATGGCCTCAAGTTGCTCCTGGGAAAATTTAGGTTAGATATTAGGAAGAACTTCTGTCCTGAGAGAGTCCTCAAGCATTGGAACAGGCTGCCCAGGGAGGGGGTTGAGTCCCCATCCCTGGAGGGGTTTAACAGACGGGGAGATGCGGTGCTTGAGGACATGGTCTAAGGGTAGACTTGGTGGCGGTAGGTTAATGGTTGGACTGGATGATCTTAGGGGTCATTTCCAGCCTTAACAATTCCATGATTCTATGATTTTATGATTTCTTTACCCAGTAATTTAGGCTAATGAGGGTAAGTCACGTTCAGCTTGCCCACCTCTTTGCTGCTTTTCTCAAGGGGGAACTCTTTCTGCTGGGGATCTGCACTGAGCAGGGCTGTGGTACGTGGAGACTCTCCATGCTGTTGCATGCTTGGCCCTGCTTAACTCTGTAATCAGTGCAGCACATCCATATTAATTAATTAGATGTAATCACTGTTCCAAAGCATGAAGTGGGATGCGTAGAGGTGCTCCTGCAGCGCTGTGTTCATGAAGAAATGTTGGTTTCTCCAGGGAACCTCCAAGCGCCTCTGGGATACGACAAGTTCAGCTACTCCTGGCGCAGCAAGAAGGGAACCAAGTTTCACCAGTCGATAGGGAAACACTATTCCTCTGGCTACGGCCAGGGTGACGTTCTGGGATTTTACATCAGTCTTCCAGAAGACACTGAGACTGCCAAATCACTGCCTGACACCTACAAAGATAAGGTGAGGTGTGGGGTTTGCTGTTGGGTCAAACATCAGTGAGGTGGATGAGTATGAAAGGAAGTAGGAAGGCCCTGCAGAGGGATCTGGACAGGCTGGATGGGTGGGATGGGGCCAACAATATGACATTCAACAAGGCCAAATGCCGGGTCCTGCACTTTGGTCACAACAACCCCAGGACACGTCACAGGCTTGGGCAGGAGTGGCTGGAGAGCAGCCTGGGGGAAAGGGACCTGGGGGTGTTGGTCCACAGCCACCTAAACATGAGCCAGCAGTGTGACCAGGTGGCCAAGAGGGCCAATGGCATCCTGGCTTGGATCAGGAACGGTGTGGCCAGCAGGAGCAGGGAGGTGATAATCCCCCTGTATTCTGCACTGGTGAGGCCTCACCTCGAGTATTGTGTCCAGTTCTGGGCCCCTCACTTCAAGAAGGACGTTGAGGTGCTGGAGCGTGTCCAGAGAAGGGCAACGAGGATGGTGAAGGGTCTGGAGAACAGGCCCTACGAGGAGGCTGAGGGAGCTGGGGAAGGGTCTGGAGAACAGGCCCTACGAGGAGGCTGAGGGAGCTGGGGGTGTTTAGTTTGGAGAAGAGGAGACTGAGGGGAGACCTTATTGCTCTCTACAACTCCCTGAAAGGAGGTTGCAGTGAGGTGGGGGTTGGTCTCTTCTCCCCAGTAACAGGTGACAGAACTCGAGGTAATGGCCTCAAGCTGCACCAGGGAAAATTTAGGTTGGATCTTAGGAAGAACTTCTGTCCTGAGAGAGTCCTCAAGCATTGGGACAGGCTGCCCAGGGAGGGGGTTGAGTCCCCATCCCTGGAGGGGTTTAACAGACGGGGAGATGCGGTGCTTGAGGACATGGTCTAAGGGTAGACTTGGTGGCGGTGGGTTAATGGTTGGACTGGATGATCTTAGGGGTCATTTCCAGCCTTAACAATTCCATGATTCTCTGAAATGGGTCGCTCTGGCCTTGCATTTGGCCCCTTTGAGCACCCCCTTTCCATCCTAACGCTGTTCGTCACCATGTCGCTTGAGGTGAGAGGTTTTCTGGCTCCTGAAGGGGTGGTCTTCTCCTGTTTCAGGCTTTGATCAAATTCAAAAGCTACCTGTACTTTGAAGAGAAGGACTTTGTGGACAAAGCAGAGAAGAGTCTGAAGCAAGCTCCTGGGAGCCAGGTGAGTTCATGTTCATGCAGAACCTCAGGAAGAGCCGTGAGCCTGCTGAGACAGGCTTACCATGGGTATTAATCACTTGCATTTCATGAGCTCCAAGGAGGCTGATCATTAGGTCATTAAAAAGAATGCTTTAATAAATCAGCAATTAAAGCTGAACTTAACAGACCAGCTACACCCTTTGCTTTTAACATTACTGCTGTTGCTTCAGTATTTGTCTGGTGTCAGGGAAAGGGGAGAGAAGGGTAAGCTGCTCCTTGAGCTTTGTAGTTCACAAGTAATCACAGAATCATAGAATAGAGTTGGAAGGGACCCCCAGAGGTCATCTAGTCCAACCCCCCTGCAAGAAGCAGGGACACCCCCAACTAGATCAGGTTGCTCAGGGCCTCATCCAACCTGGCCTTGAACGTCTCCAGGGATGGGGCATCCACCACCTCCCTGGGCAACCTCTTCCAGTGTTCTACAAGTAAGGTCATGAAAGAGTATTGAGGGAGGGAAAAAAACCCAAACAAACCCACCAAAAAACCCTTTTAATGTTTCTTTTCAGATAATATTCTTCAAGAATGGTGCCAGTCAAGGAATTGCCTTTAAGGACATCTTTGAAGGAGTTTATTTTCCTGCTATTTCCCTGTACAAAGGCTGCACGGTAACACTGTCGATTCCCCTCTGTGAAGAAGCCCCCTGTGGTTTTAGTAGCACAGTGTGTGGTCACTCAGAGAGGGCAAGGGAGGAGGAAGGGGTAGGAACTGGTTTAGTGAGGTGACTCTGGGACAGTGCTGCTGCTCATTTGTGTGCTGTCACTTCAGCAAGCTGCTGCCAAGGATGCTGGGGTCCTGCACAGGGTGAATGAAGTAGGGGATGAAGGCTGAAGAGTGCAGAAACTTGCCTGTTGTTCTGGATCTAATGACAAATGTGTCTTCTGCAGGTTTCTATAAACTTTGGGCCATATTTCAAGTATCCACCTCGGGATATCACTTACCGACCGGTGAGTAGTAGCTGAAGGGTTTTGTCTCTGGCTTTGCGTGTTTAAACTGTATTTAATAAATAGGTGGTGGTGGGGGGGTGAGGTGGTTTTCTCCTGGAGCACAAGGATGAGGAAGGGCCTGGAGCATCTCCCCTGTGAGGAAAGGCTGATGGAGCTGGGGCTGTTCAGCCTGGAGAAGAGAAGACTGGGAGGGGATTTCATCAATGTTTATCAATATCTGAAGTGTGGCAGACAAAGGGAGATGGCCCCAACCTCTTCTCAGTGGCCTGTGGGGACAGGACAAGGGGCAATGGCCACAAGTTGGACCACAGGAGGTTCTGCATCAATGTGAGGAAGAACTTCTTCACAGGGAGGGTGACGGAGCCCTGGGACAGGCTGCCCAGGGGGGTTGTGGAGTCTCCTTCTCTGGAGACATTCCAGACCCATCTGGACACCGACCTGTGTGACCTGCTCTAGGGAACCTGCTCTGGCAGGGGGTTGGACTCGATGGGCTCTGGGGTGTCCCTTCCAATCCTGACAGTTCTGTGATCCTGTGGGATGGGAGTTGATCTAGACCAAGCCCCTGTCTCTCCTCTTCAGTGATTGTGGTTGGATAGTGTAGCCAAAAGGATTGTATTTAAAATTGCAGCCTAACACATAACTACATCTTAACTGTGTAGTAGGTGCTGTCTTCTTCCTCCTGGCAGATGATAGAGCCCTTGTTCTTGCTTCTTTTATCAGCAAGAGGCTGGAATTCCTGCTTATGGAAACACTTGGGAATTCCCCCTGTCTCCACGGTGATGTTCTCCAGGAGGGAAACAGTCCTGGAATGCGGCTCTGCCCTTTGTCCTGACCTTTTGCTTCAGGACTCAAGCTGTCTGTCTGTCCCTTTGCAGATGAGTGACATGGGCTGGGGAGCAGTGGTCGAGCACACACTGGCAGATGTCCTCTACCACGTGGAGACAGAAGTTGATGGCAGACGAAGTCCACCCTGGGAACCGTAACCCAAGCAGGCGGCGCGGCATTCACGGGAAGGACAGCGGGCATCCAGTCAGGTGGTTTTTATTCTAGAGGAACATGAATCCCTTGGGCTGATCAGCCCATGAGCAGACACACTGAAGCCCCTGATGGCAGAGGCCGTGGGTGTTGTTACCCGCTGAAGGCCGACGCTGGAGTCTCAGTGACCGCGGTTCCGGTATCTCATGTGCTATTTGTGGGCAGCCCTCTGAGTCTCCAGTAACTTTTACAGTAGAAACCAGTATTGTCTTGAGACAGCTTCCCATGTGCTCTACCTGGGTTGTTCCAGTCCTCTCTCTGGGGAGAGCAGGCTGTAGTAGGACTGTCCTGCTGTCTGTACCCTTGCAGAAGCAACGCTGACACTTCTGCTCCATTGTAAACAGCGGCTTCCAGCCAGAGGATTGTGTTGTAACAAGACTACTGCATGTAAGACTGAACTTGGGGCTGCTCTCCAAACTGTATTTTTTTTTTTCCCCCACAAACTGGAAACCAGTTTAAAAAATAAACCTTTTAACTCTTTTTTTGTTTGTAACAAGTCATGAGACAAAGGTTTAAAGTCAGAGATCTCTCTTTGGAGATCTCTCAAGCTGCAGGTCTGCTCCCTGTGTTGACAAGTTATCAGTGCAGAGCTTTGAATGAATAAATAAATTGACACGTGGTGTGTGTCTGTGCAGGAAAAATAAATTAGAGCTGATTCACTGAGGGGAGAAGGGAATCAAAAGGTGTGTTTGGAGGAAGGTTGGAGGTGAAGCACCCCACTAAGCAGGTGTTGGTCCTGCATTCCCAGGCAGGTGTTTGGGACCTCTGTTGTAGCTAATTAGCCAAGGGTTTTAATAGCAGACACTACTGATAACAGCTTGCTTTATTTATTTATTGAAACTAATCAGTGAGGGAGGTCAAGGGAGCCAGCACATGCTCGGAGGAGCAAGTGCAGGAATCACCTCAACTGCCCCGTGACCTCCCTCACCCCTCAATTTCAATAAATAAAGCTTTACTTACTTCTCAAAACTGCATTAATTAGGGGTGATGCTACTAAAAGCCTTGCTAATGAGCACAGGCTCTAGTTAGAAGGTGTCTGACTGCCCCCAGGCCAAGATTCCCTACTCATCCCCTCCCCTCTCACAAAACACCATTAGCAGTTCACAGCCACGGTCTGGGCCAGGCGCTCCCGGAGGTGGTTGGCGAAGTCGACCTGGGTCTGGGAGAGGACCTGGTTGATGATGGCCTTTGGCAGCCAGCCCTGGAGAGGAGCAGACAGAGCCTGTGAGCAGAGTGTAGGGAATGTGAACCCTGCTTTCCACTCAGGAAGAAGAAGCAGCCTCACCTTCAGGTCGATGCTGAGGAGCCAGGTTAGCTTGGTTTGGGAAGGGCGGCCGGGCAGCGGGTGCAGGACCATACACGTGGGGCCGTTCTCCGCTCTGTGAAGGGTGGCAGGGCACAGGTTAGGAAGCAACTGCTGTCACCTCAGCCCTGCTCAAGAACTCGGGGGTGGGGGGTGGTTCCTGAGGTGCTGCTCACCGTACAAAGCCCTCCTGCTCTGGCATGGCGCCGTGTTTGGTGGCCATGCCGGCCAGGACGCAGGTGGAGCCGCGTCTCTTGGAGCACCGGACGCTCACAAAGTCCCGGGGCCCGACGATGTTACCGGGGGTGGCAGCTGCCTTCTCATGGGTGATCACAGTGTCCTTTCCAATCTTCTGGAGAACCTGGAGGGGTTAGAATTCAAACATTCAAGTGAGGTGGCTCTGGCAGAGCCAGGTAGCGGCTGCCTTCCAGCAGGGTGGGTGCAGTCACAAATCTCAGTGCTTCTAGGGAGAAAAACTCCAAACATGTGCTTCATCCCTGAGTTTCCACCCCCTCCCCAGGGACAGCAAGCCCCTTGTTCCAGACAAGCTGTGGGACAACAGAATGTTCTTCCCCACATATGGGGGTTCTATGTGTTTTCCTCCCCTGGTGGCACCACCAACTCAACAGCGCTGGCCCGTCACCTCGTTCCTCTCTCCACTGTCACTCGCTGTGATGACCAGCTCTACGTCTGCAGACAGGATAGAGTCTGGCTTCTCCATTCCCACAGAATGGGGGGGTGGGGACACAGGACTGTGGCTGTGTCCCCCTGACAAAATGTCCCTCAGAGCATCACGTGTGTGTGAGAACAGGCCCGACGCGTGTTTCCCACCTTGACTTCTTCGACATTGGGATTCCAGTCTCCCATCTGCTCCATGTTGTCCACCAGCTCACTGTACACCACGTCCAAGGGCTGGTCCACCACCACCTCGAGTCGGAACACCTTGCCCACGTCCGGGAGCACCTTGCTCAGCACTTTGTCTCCATTCTCCTGGAGAGGGGGAGGCAGAAGTCAGGTCGTGAGTACCTACAGGAGGACTGAGTCTGCGTGCTGCAGAGCAGAGCACCTACCACCACTGTCTCTGTCTTCCAGCCATCCTGATCCCCAAGGATGCTGAGGGATTTCTGGAGGGCTTCCTCTCCTTGCTTGATGTAAGACATTTCCATCTCACTGAAGGGCTTCTCCTCCAGCATCGAGCCTGCACGGGATCAGACGTGTGAGAGCACACACACAGTAACACCAGGGAAGCTTCACCCACATCAAATCCCATTCTCCATGCCCAGGGGCCGGGGGAATCAACTCCCATCCCACCACCCATCGACCTTCACCATAGGTGTTGGGACCAGTTCTGTTCAACATCTTCATAGATGATCTGGATGAGGGGATTGGATGCACCCTCAGTAAGTTTGCAGATGACACCAAATTGGGTGGGAGTGTGGATCTGCTGGAGGGTAGGAAGGCCCTGCAGAGGGATCTGGACAGGCTGGATGGTTGGGCTGGGGCCAACAATATGACATTCAACAAGGCCAAATGCCGGGTCCTGCACTTTGGTCCCAACAACCCCAGGCAACGTCACAGGCTTGGGCAGGAGTGGCTGGAGAGCAGCCTGGGGGAAAGGGACCTGGGGGTGTTGGTCCACAGCCACCTAAACATGAGCCAGCAGTGTGCCCAGGTGGCCAAGAGGGCCAATGGCATCCTGGCTTGGATCAGGAAC
>VXBZ01009156.1:64233-75831 GCA_013399135.1 Heliornis fulica
ACAAAAAGCTGTATAAGGAACCGCAGAGCTTCAAGTACATTAAACCCTGAATTCAATGAGGCAGAGGTTTCAATGTTAAAGTGACTACTTCGTACCAGCATCGGACATCCCCCCCACACCACCCTCCTCCCCTGCCCCACCCACATATTTCTGTAAAGTTTCAATATATACAGATTTTTTATGCTCACTGAAAATTATGTTGAGTAATTCTGTCTTTCCCATTCTCTCCTGAAATTAAGATACAAGGTTTTTAGAAGGCCAAAATTAAACATTCCAGCCCTATTTCAACAGAGTCTCTAAGAGCGTGGTGGTGACCAGAGAAGGTAATTTGCCCACAAAATTTCACTTCTACGTTCTCCTTCCTGAGCTGCTTCAACAGTCCACTGACAGGACGAGTCCATACTACTAACCCCAAAGCTACAATCACTAATGTTTGCACCATGGGTTTAGAGGACGGTAGTAAACCGGCCGTCGCACCGCCGGGCCGCAGAAGGCCTGCGCCGCCCTACGGTGCGAACGGTAGAGGAAAAGCTCCAGTAAACAACAAAAACTCCTGAATAACTTTGTGGAGCAGCTCAGACACCGCACTAGGAAAAGCAGACGGGCACCAGAGCCCGTCGTGGGCTCCAGAGGCCGCCGTGGGCGCCAGAGGCCGCCGCGGGCACCAGAGGCCGTCGTGGGCGCCAGAGGCCGCCGCGGGCGCTCGCCGTTAGTGTGGTGCCGTCTCATAGATTTTAAAAACAAGAGGGAAGGGGAAAGCGTGACGGCACGTTCCAGTTAGGGAATGCCTGATGGTGTTCAACTAGCAGATTGCAGTCCTCAGCTGGAACCACCTTGGGTTTCTTCCAGGCCTCGGCACTACCCAATACGCCACGGCTCATTTCAGAGCCCACAGATATTTAGTTCAGCAGTTGACTCTCCTCTGCTGGTGCCAATTCAAGAAAGAGCTCTTCGCCTTTTCCTTACAAAGGAACTGCATTGTTGCTACTCAGTTTGCAGAGATGTGGTTACAATGCGTATCTGAACGTGTTTGGCAACCAGAACAAGCCCCTAGAGCCATCAGGGAACTTGGTATTTCCTTATCTCAGAACATTAAAGGCTTTAAAGATTCACCTTCTCACCAAATCCAGTTTGGATTTTGTTGTTCAAGCTTATAAACCAATCTCCTGCCTTCCCTTCTAAGTCCAAGCCCAATTGTTGGCTATTTTTATATTTATTTTTTGGTGGAAAAAGCAGCACCTGTAAGTAGTTAGAAAGCAAAGGGAACAGGACATCAAGTGGCATGGCACAGGGGTAGCACCCCACGAGCGTTTGAGCCTCCTGCACCCCACCAGAGGTCCCAGCAGTACATCTCACACAGAGACCCACGGCTCTTGGCTGCTCCCCGCCACGTCCAACGCACCAGACGGTCAATATGGCACCACAGAGGCAGAAGGAAGAAGTGTGGAGGTGCACACACTGCCCACGCTACCTGCGGCGCTCGGAACGCTCCCGCACCGGGAGAGAAGCATTTAAACACTTCCAAGCCTAAAAAACACTAATGTAAACACATGGGGCCTTTCAGACACTGCCACAAGAGCTGCATTTGGAATTTCTGACAAGGTTCAACACCCCCCAGTAAGAGCTTAAAGAGAGACATAGAATTCTAACACAAAATGTTAAGAAAAATAAAATGCTTTTTGTAATATTTTTTTTTTTTGTTAAAAAATACTAAAATATAGCACTGCTCTCAAACAAGATTAGTGTTTCAAACATTCACTGTAGTATGGACCACAAAACGAAGTGCTTTATAGGTCCCTCTAGCACCTCTGTACCATACACTGACCCAGGAGCAGTTAGGCCACCCCAGGCACCCCAAGTCCGCAGGGAAGGCGTGTGCAGACGTTCAGAGATGAACTGCCAGGTCAGTTAGACAGCACAGGAGCTGCTGTAGGAGATTGTAGTGTGGTTTGTAATTTTAAAATTGCACACAGAATTTCCCCCACCCTGTATGTAAACTTGAGGACAAGGAGGACACCAGCCAGAGGCAAGACGTGCTCCAAAACCCCACACGTACTTTTTCAGCCTACTGTTCCCTTGAACTAAAAAGTCTCCGTGTTCCTGTAGGCTGATGCAAGCTGCCTCCCAGAGACACAGTTCTTAATTCTAAGGCTTAATTCAGCCAGATGACTGCAACACTTGACACAAATTCTTTTTGTTCGGGATTACTTTCAATACCCATTAGCAAAAAGCTAGCAGGATGTTAGCCAACACCAGTACAAGTCAGAAGTAGGCTCTAACGTGACCAGGGCAGGGGGGAGACACACAGTGCTCTGTAAGACTGTGGGCTGTGGAAGGAGGAGGTTCTCCAAAGACCAATTCCAACCTAGGGAAACTAGTCCTGCCAGGCTCCTCACGTAAGGAGAGGTTTTGAAAAGAAAATCTGGAGCAGGAGTCCACCAAAGCCACATCCAAAGCCTCAACGGGGAAACCTCCCTGCTGATTGACAGAGGAAATCCAAGAAAAAAAACACCTCATGAGCCTGGAATTGGCTGCTGTAAATACAGCCCATTATGCAAACACCCAGAAAATACCCTGTTCTTTGAAGAAGTACTGAGATACTACTTATCTCCAGCAACAGCAAAGACTGAAGTCAGAAGATCTCTCTCAGCACAAGAATCAAAACGTTCAATCAAAACAACGTGCACACGGGCTGGATTCCTGAAGTGCTCATATTTCCTTTGAAGCTAAAGGGAGTTTGAGAAGGTGGCAATAAAGGATCACACTAATAAATCTGCCATAAAACAACAAGTGCAGACTTGGCAGATGACAAATACAAACGCACAGAAGGCTCCTCCGCCTCCAGAAGCCAATGGCAGAGCTCCCACCGGTGGGGTTAAGCCTTCAGTTCCAAGCGTGCCGCAGTGTGTGGCTGAGGCTCTCCTAACTACAAAGGTTCTTCAAATTAGGCAGGATAAAGAAACCACCACTGTGCAAGGAAGCTCCTTCCAAATCTCCCACCTCTCTGCAAACAACAATTATAGCTCTCGAGCAAGGAACCAGGATTTCTTCCCTCCTTAATTCTGGATCTCATGCTACAAGCACTTCTGAAAAGTCATACACCTGATTTCTCGTAGGAAAAGCTTTACAGTAATAGTTGTAAGCTGATGTGATACATAACCCAACTTCTCAAAATGCCTTTAAAAGTAAATACTGGAATGGAGGCATCACATGGTCTGGGCATGTCGTGGCATGGAGGGTCAACATGGTCTGAAACCCACACGTGTCTTCATGGCATCTCAGTGTTACAGAGTGGGGTGGCATTACTCTTCTCAAACTACACACAGAACTCACGTTGGCTTTGCTATTTTGCTTTTAAAGACATGTTGACCCATCAAAACCAGACCTCTAACACCCTTAAAAAAGTAAATAAATAAATATGTCGCTACGCTTTGCTTTCTACACTCGAAGAACGTATTTTAGATTATTCTTTTGACTGTCAAAAGGTCTAAGTTTTTCTCTGAAGGCCAAGACATTTCTGCTTTCCAACAGTAAGAGCTGCTGTAGCACATTCAAGGGTAAAAGAAAGACCAAACAGTAAAACTCAAACGCCACTGCCTGCTTCTGCTTGCTAAGACTAAATGGTCCCGTTCCCAGTTCACACACGACGGCTCCGATGACAAAGACTGAATGTGTCAGAGCAGTCTCTTCAAGTCCATCACCTGGTTGCTGCTCTTCTCCCCTCTCGGGTTTGTTTTGAACCAAATTCATTCCTTTGCTTCTTCTACAGGATTCTGTGCTTCCAATTTGCACTTGATCTTGCTCCAGTACTCGGGTGCCACGGGAGACTTGGGGTCATGTGCGGAGCAGCAGAGACGGCCGTCCAGCGCCGAGGCCACCAGGGCTCCCTTCTCGTGGTCTTTGCAGTAGGAATGAGGGCAAAACTCACAGAATGAGACCGCAGGGTTGCTACAGATGTCGCACTGGTGCCACGGGCATTCCCACTTTCCTGAGAGCGGGAGGGGAAGGGAAAAGAGAGACAGAAAGTTGAAATTAGTGTGTTTTGAGCACAGCACAGTCCTGTAACTCTTACTCCACATTGATTTGTGCTTGGCAACCCTGGGACATCTAAAGGACGCTTATATTTCAAGCAAAGTAACATCTTGTTCCAAGAATCACAGAATCACAGAATTGTTAAGGCTGGAAATGACCCCTAAGATCATCCAGTCCAACCATTAACCTACAGCCACCAAGTCTACCCTTAGACCATGTCCTCAAGCACTGCATCTCCCCGTCTGTTAAACACCTCCAGGGATGGGGACTCAACCCCCNAGGTCTCCCCTCAGTCTCCTCTTCTCCAAACTAAACACCCCCAGCTCCCTCAGCCTCCTCGTAGGGCCTGTTCTCCAGACCCTTCCCCAGCTCCCTCAGCCTCCTCGTAGGGCCTGTTCCCCAGACCCTTCACCATCCTTGTTGCCCTTCTCTGGACACGCTCCAGCACCTCAACATCCTTCTTGAAGTGAGGGGCCCAAAACTGAACACAATACTCGAGGTGAGGCCTCACCAGTGCAGAATACAGGGGGATTATCCCCTCCCTGGTCCTGCTGGCCACACTGTTCCTGATCCAAGCCAGGATGCCATTGGCCCTCTTGGCCACCTGGGCACACTGCTGGCTCAGAATGAGATGCAAGAAGAACATTCAAGTATTGCAACACCTCTCCCTCCATCAGTTCTCCTTTAGGAACCCTGTGACATGGCATGTCTCAAAATACAGGTGAAATTGCAAAAGCAAATGCACTGCATTTCATGTAAATATATACAGCACTTCAGCTCAAACACTGCCTTGCTGCGGGAAGGGAAGTATAGGAAGCCATGCAATCACTCTTACCAAAAGGTGGTTGAGTCAGGTTAAGGCATAGGAGGTGGTATGCTTTGGGACAGTCCTTTTTGTCACACATGACTAGCTCTCCCCCATCTCCACACTGGAAACAGTTGTCTTCATGCATCTGCTTCTGTTCCGTTTTTATTTTCCGTTTCTTCTGCTTTAATTTTGCATTCTTCACCTTCTCTTCGTTTGCTGTTGCAAATGCTGTCTAGCAATTATAAAGATCAGAGCATACAATCACTTTATAAACCCCTCACATTCAAATCTATCACCTTTGGGTTGCTACTTGCATGAACTGTGCTTAAATTAAACCCACCCAATGTTCTTCAGCTGTAGAAGCCAGAAATGCCCACCCACACGTACCTGAATTAACACAGTTTTGAGAAATCACCTTCACCCTATGCACAGCAGCACCACAGTGCACAATGAAAATTTTAGAGGCTTTCAAGGATGAAAAGGATCCCACAGACTGGAGTAAACATTAAATAAAACCCCCCTCTTTGCCTTAGTCTCTCTGGATTTGGGAAGAGAAGCTTCAATTTTCATCCACGTACCTTTGGACGCACTCCTAGGAAACCACTGCAGTTTTCTGCTCCGCAATGACACTCAGTCCTACCATTGCCCAGGCAATCCAAATTGTAATTAAATGTTAACTCCATTCCTAAAATGTAAAGAAAAACAGTTCACCCACACCAAGGAGAGACAGGCTTGTGACAATGACAGTTCATTAGCATTTATCTCATAAGATCTAGCAGCAGTGTATTTTAAAAGGGAAAGCTTGATACAGTGCAGTGATTTCATAGACTTTGAAAGGAGCAAGTTCTGCCTAGATCACACAGAAGTAGCAGCTATATTATCACACAGACCCAATTAAGATCAGGCAAAACACTTAACATGGTACCTCACCAGACAAGAACTGGTGAAAGCATCAAGGCTCTGGTAAGCATTTACATGACACACAGTTAACTGTACTTGGCAGCGAGCTCTGCAGTTGGCTTTAACAGTAGCTGTCAGCTTCACGCTATTTCTAGCTGAGATCCCTGCTAAGACTGGAACTCAGATATTTGTTTCCTCTCCAATGAATGACAAAGTTCCTATAAAAGCCATTGGTATAAAGTAACTTCAAAGAAAAAAAAATCCCACATGGCCAGGTTAGGGATTTTTCAAGACAGAAGTATACAGGCAAAGCCAGTGCCATCCTTTTACCTGCAGGAATATCACAAAGAGCAAACAGCCCAACTCTAATGTCGCCATTCACTGTCCATTTCTGGGTTTCACAGTTTGGATTACAACTATGGTTCATAAAACGAGAGTAATTCCCCTTTGGGCCAGCATCTATTATCCGGTCCTTCAAATAAAAAGACAAAGGCATCGTTAGTACTTGCCAACACAAAAAGGTTTCCTGCCAACAAGCGACTACTAAGTGCTAAGGCAGCAAAAAAACCCCACTTATTTAAAATGAGTTAAAAGTGGAAAGTGTTCTCTGCAGGATTAGTTTTACTAAAGTGTCTCAATACTTGTGCTTACAGAAGTGAAACAGGCACAGAGTACCCAACCCCAGACACAGGTTCACTCTTTCCTCTCCTCACCTGTTCCATCACAACAAAACACCGATATTATCCTCCCACTGACACCCAGCTGCGAGTAGGAGGGGAACCCCAAGCATGGAATGCTGCTTCTGCCAGCATTTCACCCCTAGTTTCAACCACAAGCACTTTATATTGAACAAGAGACATAACACTTACCTTTGTTACAGTTAACATATAGAAATTGGTTACTCTGTTCTCATGTGCACGTTTGATCCTCAACCTGCACTCTTCTTCGTCAATTAGCTCACCGACGTACTCATTCACAAACTCACCCTGAAAAGTAACAGGAAGCAAAAATAAGAATCCATGCCTACTACAAGGATAAAGGGAAACAGCACAGAAAGGCATTTCCTATAAAAACATACTGTAATCTTCACAAAAAATTGTAAGCTTTAACCCTCTAGTAGCCAAGATGTAAACACGTGCACCAGGTATTTGCCGCTGAAGCAACGAGCCTGGTCAAAATGAAACGGCAGCAGAGCCAAGTGCTGCTTCTGTATCATGACACAAGCTGTGTTCATCAGTTCTCTGGAATCCTTTAAAGCCTTATGCTTTCCTGTAAAAGGGACAATGAGGTAACACTCTCAGACCCCTAAGGAAACATAAGCTATTACAGTGATGAGTATTTTCACCTCATGCTTCACTTATTAGGACTTTCAATATTCAGTCAACAAACTTTGAACATTTGTGGTAACACGTTTTAAAGAAACACAAATTGTACAAAGTTGTACACTAAGAAATTAATCACTACAACCCACATTTCAAGGTAGCCCTCCAGGCTAACAGCATGTTCCCAAATTTTACCTAAAGGAATACAGAAGAGATGGGATGTGATTGATCCTGAGAGCAGAGAGTCAACGCTCAGCACCTTGAGTGTCACTTTATCAAAACAGCCAGTTGCAGATGGCTTGGGACACGTTAAAACCTGCAACAGTCACACTCAAGTGCCCAATGAGCACCTGGTATTTTAAGAAAAGCTCTTGTACTGTACAGTGATGACACACTAAGAAGTGCTACCATCACTCCCACAACTTTTTCCCAGACCACTCTCCAGCTTTTTGCCTGGCAGGCAGTGAGAACACGCACTCAAGTGCTTTCCATTAGAACTCACAATCACCAGGACCGTTAAATATCAAGGTTGAGAGGCTGCTACTGAAATACCTAAACCAACTTCACTGATACTGTTTCACCTACAGAAGTCTCATGTGTCAAGCCCAAAGCATTCACTTGAAAGTACTGAAATTATTGTGTGCATCAAAGGTACACAGAGCTGCAGTGTTTTCACCTAACTCCATGCAGAGCTAGCACAACTTTTTTCCTTTGTAATTCTACCTTTTTAATGCTCCTTTTTGTCCTGAGACCCCATCCCCGCCGATCTGTTTTGATGATTTCAGCATCAGGGTAGAGTCTCTTGGTGAAACACTGGTTCTGACATCGCTCCCCTGCTGGGCACACCTGGGGATGACACTCGTACTGCAGCATCCTGTTCAGGCACTCGGACTCCAGGCCACAGGGATTCTCGTCCGAGGGCTTGCAGTTACAGCGCGGGATTTCCGACAGATCAGCTACCTGGATCTGCACCTTCCCTATTACCTTGTTGGACTGGGGAACAGAGGAAACCAAGAATAAACCACAGGCACAAGGCACAAAGAATACAATTAACTGAGACAAGAAGGCAAGAAAATGGTTGGGTTGTTATTTTTCCTCTAGACCCTTTTGAAGGGCAGTGTGCCACGACAAGTATATTCATCCTGCAGGTCAGCAGACAGGTGCACACACTTTTACAGGTGGTGGTGACCACCCTACAGCTAACACGGGTGGATATATGCACCATTCAGAGTGGCCAACAAGTCAGAAAGCAGTTTAAGTAAAGAACACTCAAACTGATGACTCCAGACAGCACAGCACAAGTATCTTTCTCTCCCCAGAGAAATTACTGGTTCAGAAACTAAAAGCACACAGATTATCATCACATATGTCACTGGGACTTCTTCCAACTAAGAATAAAACCATTAAAGGAACAACATCAAGCTTTATGTGCCCAAAAGTGTTGATGAGGTAGACTCTGGATGAGCAGTCAGTATTCCTGCTAATACCAGGCCAGTGCTAACCAAGTTCAAATAGCCAGCATGTATCTAAGATACCAGAGATGAGCTGGGAAACAGCAAAATCCTAACTTGGGTAGCACTGGTCTTCAATCCTTAACACTCTTTCACAAATACTCTGAAGAAATGTTTTATAGTACTGCAAGACAGAAAAAAGGGTTCTTGAACAAAAAAAAATAAATTATTTCTTTGAATTGTTGCTAAAACTGGTTTAAAATCCACAGCTTACTCATGCACAGAGTAAAAACAGGAAAAGAAAGAAGACCACTCACTTTAATATGTTTGTAAGGTGGAGGTTTCCTTGAATTCCTTTCAATTTCTAATGCCTCTTTGCTTTCTCTTTGTGCTTTCAGCTCCTGGAAGCGCTTTGCTGCTTCTTCAAGTGCTGTGGCAAAGAGAGTTCGAAACAGAAAGCAATTAGCACCTGCTGCTGTTAATGAGATATATACATGTATGCATTATAATTTATTTTTTTTTAAAAGCTAGGTCAGAACTCTAAACAAAAACACAAGCTAAAAATGAGACATTGCAGTATATCATGAATCTAGCATCAGGTACTTTTCAGCAGGTACTGAGATAGAACAATGATCCCATGATCCCATGCAGCAGAACCCACGTTCCTTCTTAACATTTCCCAGTTTGTGGAAGAACTGAACTTGCCCACAACAATATGCAATGAGTAGGCACTTAAAGAAACAGATTTTAATCTGCAGTCAAGGGATCTACATAATGTTTGCAAGTTTACGTGAACAAAGAACACCAGTCACATAATTCCCATGCAGGTTAGGTGGTGATGGAGACACAAACACGTGGAATTTTTGTCATAAACCACTATAAACTTTGTTTAATTTTTACCTTTCTTGAAGGTCTTGTTAATACTAGTTTGCCCCTCAGCAAAGCTTTTATCTCCTTCAACATAAGGGAAAACTCTGCCCTGGTGTACCCAATAGTAGTCATGTGAACCAAAGAAAAATACTGGGAAGTCCCCGATATCATGTTTGAGGCCCTGTATGTTGAGAGGCACAGACCTGGGATTGCAGATCTCTGCTGGCCACCACCTGAGAAGTAGGAAAAAAAAAAATAGAGAGGAATGTAAGTTCCCTGAACCACAACCTCAGCTTCTGAGCATGCCTAACTGGACCTAGCAATAAAAGCCAGTTTTCCTTTCTTATAGGAACGATGCAGCCCAGGGTCCACTTCTCGATACCTGGGGAGCATCATGCAGAACACAAGAGGAGAAGTTCCTACTGCAAATTTTGGAAAAGCCTTTTGTGAACACATAAATCCACTCCCATATCACATAAGATCACCTATAAACACAGGCAATGCTGTGGGTGACTAATGGCAAACACAAGCTTTAAGGGTCTATACAACAGCCCCCAGTTTTCAGTATCACTATTAAGCTCTGCAGGGAAAACGCAAGGGCAAACAATAATCCATCATCACCTGGAAAAAGTAGAACACCTTAATTTCAGTGGAAACAGCAAAGTAGATGAATTACTGTATGTCTAATTCTTGTTTATGAAGACAGAGTTACCTTCCCATAATTCTGTAGTACATTAAAAACTCGCCTGTAATTTCCAAGCTTGACCCAAACGATCTGCTTGTACCGTAGCTTCTTGCCAGCTTTACAGTCATTGCAATTCCAGCATCCTTCAGGCATTTCTATGTTGAGACACTCAGGGTGAAAGGAAGCTGGGCAGGATTCACAGCACAACAGTTTTCCACCTTTAAACAAAGAAACCCTGCTTGGTTTATAGAAGTAAAGATTTGCTTCCCCCTGGGCAAAGCAATCAATTTTTGAATCACCCATTTTACATTCTCATTTGCCCCAGAGGAAAAAAAAGAAATAAAATAATATATATAGATATGGCAAGAGAAAGGGATCAAGTCAAACTTAACAATGTTGGTTAAAAAAAAAGACTGCAGTGCAATCACTTAATGGACAAGCTATGACTCTCTTGTATCTTTGATGCAGCCCAAAGAGCAGCTGTGGATTTTTGAAACATGCAGTAAAAGCTGGCAGGAGAAGCAGCATTCCCAAAGGAAGCACTGCACCTGAAAGCAGCACCATGAGTTTTTCTTTCTTTGACAGTCAAAACTTTGGCTTCATTTCTTTGGTGACGGCCAAAACAATGACAAATAACCACATTTTTAAGGAACGCTTTTTCAATCAACACTGTTATGACTGAATCCCCCGGCAATCAGCGTCCCTCCAGACCCCCACAGCCTATAGGTTGATCAATGCTTTTCTGCACCAAGGCCATCAGAAAAGAATTGTTCTTGATAATTGTGTTTGTTCCACAAAAAGAAACGTTTACCAGTATGAGCCCAGTCCAGAACGAGACACCACATCAGTTATCCCCATCACACAAGTTCCTTCTGCGCACAAAGGGAAACCGTAGCGCAGCGGTTAACGTGAATTTCTCGAGTTTGCACTTATTTGGATGAAAGTTGTACTGGCTGACTTCTATTTTGGCAGATATATGGGATGTGGAGAGCCACAGCACATCTCTAAGCCACCCTCGTCAAACAAAGCGGCTCATACAGTAAGACTTGTGTTATACATGTAATATTTTATATATGTAGGTATATAAAATATATGTACACATTTTTAGAGATTTTTTTTAAACAAGTTTTGTGTCCCAGATAGAAAATCTAGGAGAGACTTGAGGGTATTTAAAAGCAATTATCAATAACAAGAGCAAAAGAAGTGCTTTTAGTAACTTTCAAACATTTATCAGAAAATCTTGTCCACCTATAGACTTTAAAAAATATCATTGATTGTAGCATGTCACAATAAGCATTCCTTAAACAAATCAGTTGCATGACCAATACTGTATTTCCTCTGCTAAACCCAGCAAAACCCAACCATATAGATTTTCCACAGCTCCCCAACTCCAGTGTGCATTTTCAACTTTTAAAGGATTTTATTTTTCCAGTATTATTTCAGAGGAAATACAGACCCAGTGTAAATTACTGAAACGTTGTCCAACATGGTAAAAATGCCAAGAGATGCAAAAAAAAAAAAAAAAAAAAA
>VXBZ01009156.1:75849-105671 GCA_013399135.1 Heliornis fulica
CAAACAAACAAAAAAAAAAACCAACACAAAACTCTCAGTGCTAAGCAAGAAAAAAAAAACCAAACCAAAACCCAAGACTTTGCTCTCAGGATGCAGAAGGTATTGCTCAAGCTAAGCAGAGGGCTCAAAATAATTTTTGTTTTCAGGAATTACAGGAACTATGGAAAGCCATCGATCTAGCAACGTTCCAAGTAACCTAACTTCAGAATGGGTAATTGGGCACCGTTTCTGAACACTCTGGAAATCAAATTTCTGTGGGGAATAAAATATAACACCTGAGTAGTTTGTACAGACAAGAGTGATGCCCCCAGAAGGTAGTCCTTACGCCCCACACACCGGAACGAAGCGATGGATCTCTCCTGGAGTGGCAGGGGTTCTGCTCGGGCCACCACCCAGCATCGCCCGCGTACGGCACCGCTTTCCCGGGAGCCAGCGTCTGTCCCGCCAGAGGGACAGAGCACCGGCTCTCCCAGGCTGGCAGAGGCGGGACGTGAGGCCTGAGGGCTAACGGACACACACGTGGGCAAAACCTCGCTGCCTTCCCCCTTTGGAGATGCTCTAGATGGCACAGGACCCACCCACCCTCACCCTGAAATCCGGTTCTTAGACGGTTTGAAACAGAACATGCCCCCGCCCACCCCCTTCTTCCACACAGAAAATCAAGGTAAGAAGCTGGTTTGCATCATCCTGGTGAGTACTGAACTGCAACAACATCGAGCTCTATTTGCCTCCTTTTCACACTGAGTACACAGCTTCCCTGGAGCTGGAAGAGCCTAGGCCAGATACGAAAGGATTTAACCTCTTTCAAGGAGAATTTAGCGACAGCAATTATTTTAAGCCCTTTTGTAATTAAAAAAAAAAAAAATCAAAATCAAAATTTGCCAACAACATGAACACGCTCACAATAATCAATGAGTGAAGTTTACTGAAAAGCAGTAAGTGGTGCTTGACAAGCAGACATTTCTCGTTTGAGTTAAAGAGAGAGAAATAATAGGAAAAAAAAGAAAGTAAATTAAAGAGAAAGAAACTATTTTGGTTACCTTTCTCACATTTCTTTTTGGAAGCTGACGAAGGAGGAGGAATCATAGGTAATTTCATCAACTCAGCACGATTTGATTCATTCAGTAGGTAGTGGGACTTATAGGCATATGAACTGAACAGGGGGTCTGAATGATCCTGCACTACCAACCCTATACGAAACAAACAGAAAGAGATGAGTTGCAATGAAACTACCCATGATTCCATAAAGGAGAAAAATAAATAAATGAATAAATAAAAACACCTCTAATGCGAATATGTGCGAATGAAAAAAAGGTAAAATGAAGAAAAAGAAAAGCCTGACAGAACGTTTCTTTGCTAAGAAAGAGGTTGGGTGTTGGGGAAGGCTAAATTAAACCTGACTGGAAAAACTGATCGTGAATAAGCTGCTTCCAAGTGGAATTTCAACTGTGCTTTCTATAAATGCACAAATTAAGGGTAAAAAAGCACGAGGAAAGCAACCACCTTCAAATCTGTGGCTCACACTCCCTCCCAAATGGAAAGCTCAAGCTAACGTGAAGAGGTGTGGGGTGGCAGTCACTGCTAAGGTCACACTGGGGCCACAAAGCAGAGAAGCAGGTGGATGCTCCACCTCACCAACCCGCCTCTAAGATCTTATCTATGGAAGTGGTTTGCCTTTATAGTTGTGTTGGAGAAAAACAAGAGGTGGGGGAGTGTGTCAGTGACTCTGCAAGGCACCAGAGGAAAAAGAACAGACAGAAGTTCTGCCCCACGCCATTCACTTTTCTGGAAAGCTCCACCAACCCTGCCCTCTCACAGCTGCTGGGGAGCAGTCAAGCACTTCATTCACCTCCATCCCTGTGTGTTTGCATTTCTGTCCTCCACCAAGAAGGGTTTTTCCCCCATTGCTCCCCAAGAGCCAGGGTGCCCAGGTGAGAGCCCTGTAGCTACAAACCAGAAACACTTGGCCAGCAACTGGTGGGAAGAGCAGAACAACTGAGAGGCAAAGAGGCCAGAAAAGATGAGCTACCCAGAGAGCCACCTGTTCTTGCCCTTGCAGGACACGTGCAGGGCTGAGTGCTGTAGAGAAGCTTTTGAACTGAGGTGCCTAAAAAACTGCTGTAAGGAGAATGGCATCAGCCATAGAAAGCGTGTCCTCAGGAGAAACCAAGCATGGCCTACGCTTGCAATTAGGTGAACTAGAACGCGCTTAACGAAGGCTAATTTCAGGAAGGTGAATAAGTCATCTTAAAATTGCAAATACCTCATGACAGGCAAGTTTGTGGGTTTTACACATTGTCTCATATCCCCATTTTCTCGTTTAGGTCATGTTTTGCATCTGAGTACAAAGTTTCTCCTGATACCAACTGAAACTAATTCAACAACCGTTCTCACGTGTGGACGCCCAACTGTCTTCTACAGCATTCCGTTTCCTGGTTGTTTCTGAGCAGGTACTCTCAGCACTCCTGCTGCAGATACTGACCTTATGTCCCTCACACTGACCACATACACCAGATAGGACTCAATTCAACCCATCTGGGGAAGTTTGCTAAATGTAAACCTCCCATAATCTCTCTTCGGTGAAGCACACTGGCTCCCGATGTCGGTTACGCCCAGTCGAAACAAAACCTCAAAAATTTTCTAGAAGTTGCTCTGCTAGCAGCAGTTTGTAACTTTTCAAGTTCTCATAACTAAGGCTCAGCAAATGTACAGGACAGGCAATTCTGTCTGCTGGGGTTCAGAGGCTACTTATATTGCCAGGAGAAAATAAAGACTTCTGCAGTTTCTGAAGCCTGATTCAGGGATAATCAGATTTACTAAAACAACGTCAAAGGTGGGGGGGGGAAAGGAAGAAAAAAAAAAAAGAAGCATGAAAATTTCCTTTGAAATTTTAACATTCAAAGAGATAAATTAAGGTCTGCATCCTCTGTAAGCACAAGGCTCCCTTCCTGTAACTGAGTTTTGGAATTCGAAATTCTGACCTCTGTGCCGTGTCTGTAAGATGTATCAAATAGCAGGATTCCTTCCCATAAAGCTTTTAAATCAGCTCTACCCAAGAGAAGTAGGAGGCCTCTAATTAACACCTTTGTGCCACAGAGTAGCCAGAACTTGGAGAAAAACTTCCCAAGGAGATTCACCTTCATATGTACCTGCAAGAAACTATTGCAGATGTAGAAACTAAAGGAGGCTCTTCTAACAGTGTCTGGATCTTAAGTCAGCTTTGAGCATCTGCAGTAGCTGGCTACAGGAGTACAGCTTCAAAGAAGTGTATTTAGCTGGTTCCTATCACACGATATATGTTGATACTACAGCATAACAGTGTTTGGCAACTGGCAGAAACCAAAATATTTCATATAAAACCAAGGGAAGCTTTCCTTTGCTTTCCATTCACACCTTATACAAACACAGCTCTTGTACAGCACAGCTCTAATCCTATGACCTACTATCTATACTATCTATTGTAATATGTATATAATTGTCTATGACCTACCTCATGCAGCAGCAGAGCAGTGGGTCAAGACATCATCCTACAGTATAGAATTCTTCACATTATACTTACAGTGGCAGGCCAAGGGACCGTTGGACCTTGCCAAGAGACACTTCTAATCTGTCATTTAAACCAGGAAAGAGCCACAGAAACTATTCTGTCTCTCAAACCTGTACCTGATCCTGGTACCAGGCTGACTCTGGACAACTGAGATAAAAACAGAGCCATTCCATAATATTTCCAGCACTTTGGTTTTATCTCCCAAAACAATAGTTTTTAATGAGTCTACTCTAGCAATCAACATCTTTCTGTGTATTTATGTGGGGCTTTAAAGATGCAATATTGGTTAAATTAATAATGGTGAAGGACAGGCATCTGCTTTTCTCAGAGAATCTGATGGAGAATGCCCTAAATTATCTATCTCCTCACAGAACCCCACATGTCCCATTAGCTCCATTTCAAAAGACATGGAAACTGGTTTGGTTTTGTTGGCCAGGCTGTAATAATACTATATGTGTAATAATGCTATCAACCAAAACTGAACACAGAACATTTATAAAGCTACCTGAAAACATAAAGTAAGAGAGCATAAAGACACATACGTCAAGCTTGCATGTGTGCATTTATGCAACACTCCTGTGATTCACACCACACAGATCCTGCTCTGGAGCAGCCCCAAAAGTATTTAAATAAGCCCACAAAAGGAGAAATACTGACCTATGTTATGACACCTTTTTACACATTTGGAGGAGCTTTTGGAAGGCTCCTTCTAAAACTTACTTTTTGTCTTTGAGATTCTGGATTATTTTAAGCTTGATTCTTTGTGACAGCTCCTAAATTACTTGGAAAGAGGAGGAGAGTGGCAGGAAGGAAATTGTTTTGGTACCATTTTTCCCCTTCCTATTCAAAGATCTTTAAGCTCTGCTCTTCCAAGTTGAAGGCAATCTTTCCCACACCAAACCTCCAACTGAATGAACACAAGCGACTAAGTAAGTTGCTTCAAATAAGAAACTTCAGGATTAATCTCAGTTTTGCTTCCTTCCTAGTGATTTTAAAAGCTACTGAAAAGAACACACCCAATCTAAACTTCTGAAATACTGTGTAGAACATGTTATTATTCAAACACCTGATTAATCTGAGAGATTAATGGTGTTTGTGCATTGTGTGACTAAAGCAACTGATGCACCAACTTTTTAACCTGTGACCTGGCAGAACAGTAGTGACTTAAGGGCCATAGAAGTAACAAGTGTGAGGGGTAGAAAGCAAAAGAAAAAAGATAACTTTAGCATATGAAACTTGTTTATAAAGCATTATAAATGTTTTTCTTTCATAATTCTCAAATGTGATGGTAATTATAAATTAAAATGAGTTTTTCTAGTTCATGAATAAATCCTACCCATTTAGCCTCAAAAATGTAAACAGTCTAAAGTTTGTGAGTAGTGAAAGAAATCCCCTTCTGCTTAATAGAGTGAATAACAACATAGTATCCATTCTCAGCTTGCAAACAATGGAATTAGGGGCTTGGAATCCACTTTTCCTACTGGCAACACAAGTAGGGCCTTCTGAGTACCTATCGCTGTTTCTGAATATCAAATGTTATGGACAAAAATAGCAAGTGGAAATCTCATGAGAACTGTTGACCAAAAAAAACCCAAACAACCCAACAAAATAAAATAAAAAAAATTACAGGCAGTATTTAAATCCCAGAGAGCCCTAAGGGAGTTTTTCTTCACAAAATACATTACTTTTAACACTAAACTGCACAAGTGACCACAGAAGAACTATAAAAACAGGGGAAAAAAAACAAGTGTGCTCACCTCTTGCACAAACGAAACAAAAGCCTACATTTACAGCTGATGAGGAGTGATTCCTTTTGGAATGGTTACTACAGATGAGAATGTGGGATGACACAAACAAGCTTCCTGCAGCAATACAGCCATCTCCTGAGTGATAGGCAATGGGACATCTGAAACATCTCACCATGCGACCTGTTCAATATAAATGCAGAAAAAAATGCACCGTGTCACCCTGGAGTCAGGATATGGGAGAAGTCACCAGAGAGAGATGCAAGGCTGATTTTTATTCCAATCAGAGTACTAGATTTAAAAGAAACATTTACACCTTAAATAAAACAAAAAAGTGAAAGAGTTAACTCTTCATGTTAAAACTCAGCTAAGAAAAAAAAAAACAAACATGGTTTTAATGTTAACTCCTGAAAGGTGTTTTGCTTAATTATTCTGGTTAACTCCTTGAAAGGTGTTTTTCTTGAAAAAAAAAATCATTGTTTTAAAGGCCACTACCAACCACCATTCCTTGGCCTTGCACTAACCCTTGCCTCACCTTAAGCCCAGCCACATAAGACAACTTAAGTGCTGCAGATCCAGCGGTCTGAGGGTCCTAGCTGGTTTCCCACCCATTACAGACTTAAGTTAATGACCTGATTAAGAAGGAATCCCTCATTCCTTGCCGCACACTGCGTTACAGAGGGGAAAGCTCTATCCATTGGGACCGGGCTGATGCGTTGTGCTTCCTCCTGCTGTTCAAAGTTCAAAGCCAGCTGTTCTCACCTTTGCTTGCTTTATGAATATCCTTATCCATGGAGCAGGCAGTACAGCAATGCTGCGGGCACCGGAAGCCTCGCGACTCAAACAGAGCAGTGGCAAACTTGCGAACACAGGCCTCGTGATAAAATTTACCACACGCGTTGACAGAGCACCGCTTCACATCTTTGCCAGGCAGTTTGCACGAGAAGCACGTGTGTTCTCCTTGTGAAAGAAGGAATAAGGGAGTCTTGACTGTAACAGCCAATTCTTTCAGGTACAGATGGTGTTAGAAAGCATTCTGAAGTGAAGGGAGCTACGCTGGTTTGAGAACGAGGCTCCTTCCCTTCGAACACATAAGCTGGTTACTATAATCCACAATAACTACGTAATTGCTGTTAACAAAGTCTCTCGTTCTCAGTAAATCCCTAAGCAGTTTATTACTATTTTTTTTTTTTCTTCTTACCAGGCACTTGCTAAGTGCAAAATGAGGATCTGGCCTCCGAGGTTCAAAACTTAAAACCCACTTAAAAACTACTGTCCCAGCTTGCTCTGACTGAGCAGGGCGGGAAATCCCTCCCCGTTTTCAGACTGGGGAACACGCTCACCGTTTCTACACTCGGTGCAGATGAACTTCTCCTCAGGCATTGACTTCAGGCCGAGACACTCCATGTGAAAGACGCTGCAACACTCGCCCTCGCAGGACACCAGAGACTCGCCAGAGCTCTCGCAGATCTTAAACAAGCAGACAGCCAGTCAGAGAACAGAGGGGACCTGACATACTTAAATGAAAACAACTACCAGATGTTAGTAAGGAATAGAAATTGGCTGATCTCTCTTCAGAGCTATGACCAGGGATGAGAACCGGCCTCCATCCCACAGCAGACCTGTGCTGAAGACAATCCCAGCACTTCCAGTATCTTGCTCTAACAGCGTGAGCCTGGGCAGCATAGGGGACACACTACAGGAAAGACCTGGACTCCTCCTCTTCTCACACACCTGTGGAGCAATAGCAGCTTGTTCCCTTACGATCAACCAAAAAAATGGCTGAAGGTTCCAAGACTTTCTCTCCAAAATACTGTGAAAGTCTCACTATACCCTATCCCAAAAGACCATCTTCTAGTGAGGCAGAAAATAGCATCTTCTACTTTAACTCGAGCTAGCAAGCATGGATTAAACACTGCTGTCTAGCTTTCGAGCTTTCTAGCATGCAGGAGGGCTATGAATCATTTCTCTAGCATAAACTCCCAAAAACCTTGGTATTTTGTCCAAGATATGATATTATGAGACATGGTTAAAACAAAGTAGCATAATCTGAAAAGTCTGTCAAACTCAAACTAACAGAAATGTATGACACATCTTTAGGATCTGTTTCTTCACAGCATCATCATTTACCTGACAAACAGTGTCTCTTTTATTTGTTCCAGTTCCTCTCCTGGATAAGCTTGAGTCTACCGACTGCACATCAGAAGCATCAGCGTCGGCAGCAGCTGATGGGCTGTCTGAACGCTTTCCAAAACTACCCTACAAAGAGGAAAAAAATCCAAGGCACTCAAACAAGAAATATTTACATTGTCATTGTTCAATATGTCAAGAGATAAAGGTTCTTGAAAGTTGCTGAACTCCATCAGAACGACACAAGAAGTGCTGCCTTCTTGACTTATCCTTTACCTGTGTGAGGAAAACACCATAAAGATATCCAATGTCTTCAGACACCTCTCATTTTGACACCAAGTACAGCAGCATCCCCAATTCCCAAGGAAATTAACACCCTTCAAAGAGCAAACTGCTGTTTTGCCAGACAAAAAAATAATAGGAAAACTCTTAAAGAAACACTCTTTTTTCTAGATGAATACAATGGAGGGAACTAGAAAAAAAAATCTAGGCTTGATGTTTTAGAGAATAAGACACGGAATTTGTAGAAAAAAACCACACAACATGCAACTGATATACTGATAGATTGAACAAGTCCCCATGAAAAACAATATGCCTTTACCTGTAAATCATTAAGTCCTCTTGAATCAGAGTCAGATGTATCTCTGTAAGCCGAGCTAGTCAGTTCTACATCCGTTGAGGCACGACTCCTTTTCTTTAAAGGTTTACAAGAATCTGAAATCTCGCTGGCACCTTAACGCAACACACTAAAATTAGTTTTAATATAAGTTCTCAACTTTTTGCTTAAAACTAGTGAAGGAAAAAGAAAGGTGAGATACAGCATTAAACTGTACTTTATTTGCTAGCCTTCATTATTTTGATACTTGTTGAAAAAGCTAATTAACTGAAATCCACCTTAGGAAAACCTTTTGACAAACTTTTGAATTTGACAACATTGCAGAGAAAGTTGTCTGTATCTGGACAAACCCTCAGGAGATTCTCTCTTTATCATTTATCTTTAGCATGTGCCTAAGCAAAGACTTTAAGACATGCAGGACTTAGATTATGTGCTCACAGCGCATTAACAATCACTCTTTCCAACTAGCAATTCACAAACACCACCAAAAAAAGCCAACCCAGAAAACCCTTACAGGAGGAATTAAGATCAGCATCTACCGTGTTCATCACCAGAATCAAAGAATTAAGGCTCTGCAGTTTACACAGAACAAAACACATGCCTGGGATGTGATGCACCAGGATTATCAAAGCGTATTTTCGTATGCAACTCACCTTTCTGCAATCCTGTCTTCACCGCTGCCAGTGGGACCATTTCAACCTGTTTGAATAGGAAAATCCATAGTTAAAACCAGAGGAATTTTTCTCCCTAGTATCAAAAAGAAAACATTTTAAGTTTAAGCGATTAGTATCTCTGAACTCAGTTGTAGTCTGTCATCCCCTTCTCAGTGTGAGCCTTCTTGTCCTGTTGGATTTAATCCTAGCTGCCTACGCTGAGTGCCAGGAAACAAGGCAGCCGCACGTTCACTAGCAAGGTCCTTTCCAATCACTCCCTCTGGGCACGAAGATGACAGGGAAGCTTTATCCGTGTCCAGCAGGCAGGAGCGGGCTTCATTTTTGGCAGCCAACCCTGAAGTTTGGGAAAACCCCACACCTGTGTACGAGCACAAGTTCCCCTTAACAGGCACAACACTCGGGTTAGCGAGAGGCTTCATGCGCGGCCGCTTAAGGCGCTTCCACCAAACATGCACTGGAGCTCCTGGGAAGAGAATTCCTCCCTGTATAGAGCGCTGCAAGGCGCCCAGTGATGGCGAGAGGGACGTCGCACTCGGCGCTGCAGAGCTCTATACAGCTGGAAACTCGCGGCCAGCACACGCTGAAGCGGCCAAGTTTACAATCCTGCAAAAGGGGCTTCCAAGTTCTCCATCCTAGAGCGGGAGGGCGACTTTAGGAACTGTTCTGCCAACGTACACGGGAGAATTTGGCGACTGCATAATTAGAGAAGAATGTTGTTGCCTAAAATCCTGGGTTTTAAGGTTAAGAATTACAAGTTACTTCTTTACAATGTGGTTACATATGCATGTAGGAACACATTTAGTAAATATTTAAGGATTGTTCTATAATTTTTTTAAAAAATATTTTATTTTGTTGTACAATAGGTAAAAACATACAATAGAAGGATTTGTATAGGATACATTTCGTAATACAAATATAAAATCTAAACAATCACTTTTATTTCTCCACTAGTCACTGTAACAGTAGCATTAACATTTTGCTTTTCCCATTAATTGTACTCGTTCCAGTTATAATTTTTTATACCAAAGTTGTTGCAGACTAATGTGGGAATCAGTTGCAAGAAAACTTGACTTTGGGTAACAAATATTGTTGCATAATTGTAAGAAGTTAGTAAGATTTTTCTTTTTTTAATATAACTTAATACATTCAAGGTTATGCGCATTACAGTGCATCTGTGTTTAATTTTTAGTCATATACTTTTCCTGAGAAAAGCACTTTAATGTTCATAGTCTTAGTTAGCTAGATAATATAAGCAAGCAAAGCTAACTGGGATCCATGAAGTTCATATTGTTGGTTCTTATGCCTTTGTTAAATTAAGAAACATTTACAAACATAAAATAACTCATTTGAAATTAGGGAGGTCGCAACACCTCGTTGACAAGAGACTTGAGGGACTACGGCAGGTATCCTGCACCCAACCTTTAAGTTGCTTTAAAGTTTCAGCAAGAAGCTTTCTAATGAGAGCATTCTGCTGCTGAAGACAGATGTAAATGCTATGGCAAAAGAAAACCACGAAAAAAAACAAGGCAGAAAAAGCAACTGGGTCCACTTTCAGTCTCCGAAGCAAATGAAGTGCAAAACAAAGCATAAATGGCAAAAAAATAAATTAATATCAGTGATAAAAGCAATTTTTCCCCATTCCCATATAAATCTTTAGCCCCAGTGTCCCCTTTTAAAAATTCTTTCTGGTAATATCTATACTATGAACAATTTTATATAAAAATCTCAGGTTTCAAGTGGAGAGATCCTTGAAGAAAAGACAATCAAGTATATAAGGAGAAGAACCAACAACTTTCAGGAACTTGTTAAAAAAGTATATTCATTTTTTAATATTCATGTCCATCCACTGAACTGTCCTACGCATTTCCACGTGGAATATTTTATATATTTATATATATTTTTTTTTAAAGCAACAACATTTGTGTGTCTGACATCCAGATTAAAGGAATGCCCTGTACATGTTAGATATACTTAAGGAAAAAGATAAAAATTAAAAAATAGTAGTATACCCCAGAAGATCTGTTTTGTTGTCTGCCAACATAAAAGTCTGACTATTCATCTTTAAAGTTAAATCATTCTTAAAGTCCATTTTCAAAAGTGGTCTGATTAAATCAGTCTAACTTCATCTGAAAAACAAAACCTCAATACAAACCAGCAGCTAAATCAAGAGCAAAAGGAAGGAACCTGGTGGCAATTCCATCAAATCAAAATTACTGAAACAAAATAATTTTGCTCATAACAGAAATCTCAAACATGGCAGGTTCGTTAAGAGTCTTGCATCATTGAGTTCCCATTTTCCATAGCCTGACTGATACTGTGAAGATGCCAGTAGCAGAGTCACAGCAATGGTATTGACAAGGGGATTTCATGAAGGATAGTCCAAAACGAAACCCGATGGGGGAAAAAAATGGAGAAAAATAAAAAGGCACCAATATAAGCCACAACATTTATGAATACAATATATTTTAACTCTCTACATGGAGGAAGCCAACCTGCTCCTTTTTGATCTTCTTCTTTGGCACAACTTCAGTGGATTTCTCAGACTCTGAGCGGGTTCGAATCGATCTTCTCTGTTGCTTCTTTTCTACAGAACCTGAAGAAGGAAAAAGGTTTCCATTATATGATTCCTGGCATTTCTGAGGCACAGCGAGGTGCTCAACACCAAACCACCAGATAAAGTAACGAAACCAAGACTTTTTCCTCTTTTGAATGTTTTATTTTTAAATGCAGTTCCAAGCTATTTGCCAACTGGTGCTGTGGTTGCAGGCAACACGTCTGGATTCCAGAGACAGAGAGATCAGCTTCAGAAAATGACACCAGTAACAGAGCGAAACAAAAAGCTGGAATCCAGTTTAGGGCAAACAGATTTTCATAACACTCCTTTCAAGCACAGTCTTCATTTTGGTTAATCTTTAAACCACACAAGTCCATTCTTTGGTGTTTATGGGAAGGTATCCACCATCAACTCCTTGAACTAAAACAAGTTAAGAGATTTAAAGACACAAAACACAGCTTCAGAGTTTTCACTCAAAGCACCAGTTCTGCACCTTCTCTCAGAACACACCAACAGAATAACTCAGAAGCAAAGGACCACGTTACAACACGTGCCATCAACAGGGCATCTGAATGCTCAGTGAAAGATTGTGACAGGCATAGAACAACTTGGCACAAACAGAAGCAGCGATCGTGACGTGTTATTGTAATTAATGAAAGGGAAAACCAAGTTTTTGAAAATATTACCATGGAAAAGAAACTCAGATTAATGAAAGTTATTAGGACATTTCCAGAGATGGAGTAGGAGCTGCTTGGTTTTTTGGCAAAATCAGAACACCTTTCTGTGCCACAATGCCTCCAGAAAGGGCATATAAAGAAACACCGACACCACAGTTAACACCACGTACAACCTCTGAAACCACACAGACAGAGCTGTACTGACAGAAAACTGCAATGTGAAGATTTACAATCATCTGTTGTGAAGCATTACTTGCTTTTCAGTGTTGGGTGATTCACCTAAAGAAGACAGGAATGTAAAATACTTTGTATTCTTCTAAGCAAAAATGCAAACTCTTGGGACCAGCTTATTGTGCCAGAGATAAGTGCTGTTAGAATGTGAGGAAAAAAAAAAGAATAAAAAAAAAAAAGATTCATTGTGATGAAGCATTTTCATCAAGGATGTGCGGCTCTGGAGTATCTCAGTAGCCAAATGTTACAGCTGAAAAAGTCATCATTTTGCACTAACTGTATTTGAGGGGGGAAAAACCCTGTTTTTCTTCCATGGATAAAAAGTTTCAGAGCATGTTAACTAATTAATAATAGCAATGAGCTATTAATAGTTCAGAATTCAGGAACTCGGCTCAACATCCTTCATGTTGTTCCACATGTGCCAAGGAGCCGCAACCAGAGACAGACACACAACCGTGATGGATCTCGACACTAAAGCTAGGGGCCATCTATCATCACCTTTCTGTTTGGCCAAAAGTCTCTGAAGCAGCTTAAAGGAAATCTGAGCCAATGCAACCAAACTTTTTTTGTCCTGTGATGTGTTTTCTGTCTGTGCTGCCCCACCACAGCAAAGAAAACAAGAGGCAAGCCCTGTGACAAAGAAACTCCAGAATCAGTGCATCTAGTACTGATCAATGGAACAGCACTTTTTTCCTCTTTCCACTCTCCAAGGATCCATGCATCACCTCCACAATGCTCCTATCCCATCTTCATGCATAGTTTCATCCAGAGTTTCAAGACAGATTTCAAACCAGCAATCTACCTCGCTACTGGCCAGGTCAGTGCAGGTTAATCCTGTTTCAGCTGTATGTGGAGACCGGAGGCACTCTCAATTCTCATAGTTGTTATGATCGGATTTCAAGTTAGAGAATTATTTTTCCCAGCATTAAGGAATTCTGTATATCTAACTGCAGGTTATTAATATGGACTCCCAGAGTCATTCTGTAAAATACTTTACCGTAAAGGTATTCTGAAGTTCCGGTGACCTTAAATTTGAAAAAAGGACTTCGCAGTTATGTTCCACGAGAGGGGACCAATAACTGTCTGGACTTTGGAAATGGCTTTGAAAGTGACTGTTTGGAGTGTATACTGAAGTAAAGCTCATGCACTCTATAGGGTGTTACCAGGTGGAGTTTTACGTATCCAAAAAACCTAAGAAAATGAAAAAAGAGAGGCTCAGAATTCTCATCCCCCTAAGACCAAAGAGCCATTGTGAAGGTGAAGCCTTTAGTTCCCAGGTGAGAGAAACAAGACAGCCACCAGCTCTCCTGCTGCAAGGCCAATTCAAGTAGCAACTGCTTGTAAAAAACCTGAAGTGGCAACAGCAACTGAAACTGGAAGGCAAAACCACTGTTGACAGCAGCAGAGGAAGCCCCATGAACATCTGGAGTACTCAGCCTGTACTGTGAAGTCCCCAAAGAGAGGCCACAAAATAGTGCAAACAGAAACAAGCCTACCTAAAATCTACACTGAAGTAGAGAAAGCGTCTTTGCAGAGGACAGTGATCCACATGTGTTGACTACCTGAGGCTTTTGACTTGGGACCTCATTTATTTTATGTTTGGAAAGGGAGAAACAAACAGATGGGTCGTTAAAGCAGAAGTGACACTTGGTAACATCATGAGTTGGGGTTTTTTTTCCCCTGATGAGAAGAAAAGGGAGGTGTTTCAGCATGTGAACTGTACTAAGTCTTCTGTGTTTTTCTGCTTCCATATCACATCTTACTGTGAGAGAAAAAGCAAGGTGTTCTGCTGCAACTTCAATCTACTTTTACACACTCCATGTAAAACTAAATATGGCTGAGCCTATAGCAAGGCTGTGATTACACACACAGCAAAACCATGGAATAGTTAATGAGGATTTTACACAGCCTGTACAAAGCTAGTAGAAAATCAGCATAAGGTTTGGAGGAACTTGAAATGCTCTTGGTTTAGGATGACTCAAAAACCTGTCTTTTCAGGAGCCTCCATGCTTCTGCCAAAGGGAATCTGTCTCCTCTTGAAGAGGATGAGAGGACACACCACAGACAAATCTCTCTGGTGTGGAAAAGCCCAAGCCCTCTGTAGAATTCCCATTAGCTGTTTCTCAAAAAAATCAAAACATAAAAAATATTAGTTTTTTTGTTCCAAATCTAGTAGCTACTTATCCTGTTTGTCTTTCTTGGTCTTCTTTAGCTACTACTATATTACAAATTGAGCTTCAAATAGTTTGTTTCAGGGTTTCCATTTTCAGTGTCAAGATCCATTAGTTGCTTCAGTGGTTCTCCTCCCTTAGGCACAAGTCTTCAAAACTTACTGCTGTATGATGGGGCCCCTAAAATGCCTTCAGAAGGCAAGCACTCTCTCACTTTGCTGATGGAGTCCTTTGAAGCAGATTTTTTTTTTGTTTTTAAATTACTCTCCCTCACAAAGGTCATGCAGGAACTCAAGTACAAAGTCTAGGAAAGCACCCATCCCAATTCAGAGCCATTCCTCACTGCACTATGCCACTTCCAGTCTCTTCCTTTGATCCCAGAGCTGTGTTTTACATTTGGTGCCAGAAGCTGTCACGAGACTCTGCTAACACACATCCACTATGTTGTCTTGCCATCTGCTCCCCACAAGGGGCCCATCCTTCTAATATATTGATTTAAATACTGCAGGTTGCAGAGGTGAAAAGTTCAGAGGCCAAACCAGCTAATCCCATTCCAAAGACATCCTGTGTTTCTCAAGCATCTGGGCTCATCATGTGTTACATCAGCCAAGCTTGTTATAACTATTACATCAACAGAGAAGTGCTAATACTAATTTTTGACCTACTGAGAAAACATCAGGTTTGACATTTGAATTTAAATGCTAGATTGCCAACGTGCAAGTAAGGACTCTGCAGTTTTGCCTACCTGTTGACCCAGAAGTTGTTTCAGGAGAGGACACATTTTGCACTGTTGCTTTTTCATTTCTCTGATTTGATGAGGAATTAAGTTTCTCTTGTCCTTTGAGGTTTATTTCTGTTTTGTTACCAACTCCCTTAAAATGAGAAAGAAGAAAAGATTCTCTTAACCCATTTCCACATGTGCTGTTGCTATCAGGCATACTGATGCACCCTTAGGTCTCACCACAAACACTCAACACAACAAACACACATGCTACCTACTGCTGGGCTGCTTCCTTGCACAACATTCCATCCCTCTCAACCTCCCCTTACACACAGGAAAAAAAAAAAAAAAAAAAAGAATTCCAGTGACTTTTCTAAACATTACCTTCTCTCTAACGCTTAGGATGAAATAAATACCCTCCAGAGGCACAAGGAGGCAGCAGAGAAAGAGTCCTAAACCTTTTCCTTACACTGACTGCGAGAAGCTGCTGTGCATCTGAAGGAAGCTAGGAGGCAGAACTCATTTCAAAGTTTGTTACATAAAAGGTAGTTATTACTTTTTTAGTGCATTATTAACAGTTTTGTCACTTCATCTGTTTCCCATCAATCCACTGATTTTAAGATTTACTGAGAATTTCTGTGTTATTTCGCTGGCATTGAACAGCTTTACTGCTTCAAAGGTGTTATGAGCAAAAAACGTGACCACCTGTAGGGAGCTCCTCTGCCACCAGCCGGAATGGAAACTGCCAGAGACTGCCAGACACACTGAAATAAAGAGTTCAGTGCCCTAAAAGATTCTGTTGGCACATCTGTTTTGTTAGGTTTAACCTCTCCAGTGAAAGCCAGGTACACACAGGTTTTAACTCCAGAGTTAAGACAGACTCTGGATCATTTATGAACGTGAGTCACTACAAGAAGCACATACCTTAGTGGAATAAACAAACTGATCGATGAGTTTTCCATCCCCAGCAGCGTTCTGAAGGGCAAAAACCTGTTCAATTTTAACAACTGGAGACATGTTACATTTCTGAAGATCCAAATTGTGCATGGTTATTGAAGCTGGTAAGGATTTTCTAGCTGCAGCAGTTTTCCAGGCGATTTTCACAGGAGGTGGCTCCTCTTCCTCCACGCTCGACTGCCTCCGTTGGCTTTGTCTTCGCACCTCAGCGCTTGAGGGCGATGCTGCTATCACGTTGGCATGTTCTGGCTGGGGGTTCAGTGCTGGCTTCGGTCGCCGGTTCTTCTTGGCCTCTGATTTAGAAGCAGCAGTCTTTTTGGCTTTTGACAAAGCCTCCTCTGGCTCTTTGTCTACATAAATAAAGGTGTACTGTTCTATCCTTTCTTCCCGAGTCATTTTCAATGCTTTCTCAGCATGGGCAATACCAATATCCCACTGAGCACGCTCCCTTTGCGGCCTTGGTTTGCGGATCTTAAGGAACAAAGACAAGCAGCTAATTACACTGAAGATTTTGCCATTTATAGCACTTAAAATGCAATTCTGAGGTTCTCTAAATCTCTTGGGCGGCAGATTTACCTGTGTTTTCCATTTACTGGGTGTTTTTTGAAAGGCTGACAGTGCATCCCCCCCACTCGGAATACAAGCAGATACTTGAGGTGGATCATGTGGGTTGGACTAGATAATCTTTCAAGGTCCCTTCCAACTCCCAACATTCTGTGATATGACCATTAAACAATTTTAAAAGTCTGCCCTGAGCTACAACTTCAGTGAAGTTGAACATGAACAGGCGTTAACTCAACCCCAGAATTCTGCTGTAAAACACAGAATTAATCTTAGTTTACCTACTTTTTAAATCCTCCTTAGTTTTCTATAAACACTCTTTTTCTTCCACATCAATATTTTGATTAGCATAAATACTAGGCTGAAGTGGTTTATCTACACAGCAAGTAATTCCTTGCCAATTAAACAAAGAAAAAAAACACAACCACTAGAATCAGGGTCTGGAAGAACGTCCTTTAAACACCATATTTTCCAAAGAACAACTTAACAGCAAACATGCAGGCACTGTTTTTATTTCACATTCCAACAGAGATGTAAAATTATCTCCAGTGCCCAGGATGACTACTATCATGGGAGCTGAAAGTGTAGGGTCAGCTATCAGCCTGCTCACATGAAACTCTAAGAGTATGGAAGCACTGTGGTTATCTTTGTGAGAAACACTTCTGCCAGTGAGATGCAGACATCCCTCTAAAGGGTAAAGGGAGTTTCAGAACTGCCCCACGAGAGTTTCACTTACACAGGCACTGCAGACAACCCTCTAGGCAATTAGTGTTCACCCTACCTTCTGCTTCTCAGAGTGGTTGCTGGCTTGTTTAGCAGCCTCTGCCAATAACTGCTCATACTGTTTGTGTCCTTTGTACTCCCGAACCCGCTTCTCGTGCACCCAGGCCCTCTCGGGCTGGTTGCTAAAGAACTGAACGTGGTATTCACGGGCACCTGAAAATGAAAAGTTCTAGTCAGTGGTTTTATCAACATAGCTTTGCTGGATTAGCTTATGCTTTCCTCTTCCACATCACTCAATTCCTGCAGGTGCAAGTACCTGGCTAAAGTTTAGAAATAAGACAGGCCTAGACTTGGAACAGGTTGGGTTGAGAAGATAAAAACAGCTTGCCCACACCGAACACTCTCAGTGCTTATCAGGGTCTCCTGGTAAACACATTGACTTGAGAAAAGTAGGAGCATCTGTGCACAAGCCTAGTTTGCACAGGCTCACCTGCAGAGGTAATTTAATAAGTACTAATGTTATAAATGTCAGCAATAGTCCTGTTTAGCATACACACAAACCATTCCTCCTGCAAAGGGAGTTCAAAGAGAAGATATTTTTAATAGAGAAACAACTACAGGCACTTGATATATTCCAGCAGAGATCTTCCTCCCTTACCTCTTGTATTAATTTTGGTATGAACATCAAGCTGTGGATCACACGAAACCATGCAAGGCCACCATGGGTACGTTCCCACCTTGGACCAAACCAGATCGCCAACCTGAAACTTGACATCATGGGTGACTTGTGTTGGAAGAGAAGGTAAGAACTGCTGGACCTACAAAAAAATACAATCTTAAAGCCACCAAAGACAAGTTAGGGCACTTAGAGACGAGCATACTACCCACAGGGACTTGTTATTTTTATCTCAGGTATCCCTGATGTTCGATAACCTAATAGGAGATAAACACTTCTTACAAACATGACAGGAGTTACACAAAGCTTGGATGTACCCAAGATGGTCACTGCCAATCTAAGACACCAAACAGTTGATTAAGAGTGTTGCTTTTGGGATAAAGTAAAGCAAGAAACACATTACTAAAAGAGATGTTTTGATGCAGTAATGATTAAGAGTTCCCAAGAAACAGAAACTGATTTATCTGATAAATTAGAGGATTCATGTAATAATTAGTCTAAAAACAGTAACACACTTGAAGTTCAAAAAGTGTTAATTAAGTGTATGTACTAACCGGGGTTTCCTCCAACACTGTATCTTCTCTTGGTCTTTCTGATAGCATGCTAAGCCTCTCATTTGGTCTCTAGGAAATTGGGAACAACAAAGAGAAAGAAGGAAAAACAAACACAAACAAGGTAAGGGGACAGTAAAACAGAAAGTGTAACAATGAACCAGTCAGAAAAAAAAAAATCAGAGAGAAAGGCAACCACAAACTCATAAAACAAGAGTATGATGACTCCTTATACCCAATTCCAAACATAGCATCACAATCAAAAAATACCCTTTTCCCCTGTGCTATTTACATTACCACCACACCTACATACAGCAGTGCTCTCCTGTAACAGGTGATGGAAGAATATACACTCAGGACAGTAAACCCAAATAGCTTTCCACCTACATTAATATACATCTTCAAAAAAAACCAGAGTAGAACATATGAAGGATATCCATAGCAGTGTGATGAGTCTCACTGTATACTGGTTATTTGCAAAAACTGTTACAAAAAATCATATTAAATACACAGTATGAAAATCCTGAAATTGATGTTGAATTGCATTTAGCTGACAGATGTATTTGGAGGATCCAAAGCCAACAACAGAAAGCCTATGGTGTGTTTACAAGCCAGGCTGAGGCACAGGCAGAGTCTATTCTGTGGGAGCAGGGAAGGGAAAGGTTTCAGCAAAAGAGGGATCACCACCCAGCAGACACTAACACACCAGTGGAGTGGCCACCACAGGGAGTGTGTGACACGGCAGGTGAGCAGGTAAGAGGTGGGCCATGAGCTCTCTAGCGAGACAGCAGAGAAGTCAAAGAACTCAAAGAGCAGCAAAAAGATGAACCAGACATGCAGCAAGGAACTAATAATGCTGTTAATCCAAATTCTAGCTAGTCCATGTCAAACACAGACCCCACATTAGTCAAGGCTGTGGGAACTTCACCAGGACAGCCAAGCTGATGGCACAGATTACAAACCTCCAGCTCCTTGCAGGACACCGCTAACGAGCGGCTTAAAACAAGTATTCAGAGCGTAAAGTTCAACAATGTTTTCACAGCATTTCCATTTCAAATCAGCCTTTCAAGTGTGAACATCTCCCCCCAGTTGGGTTTCCAGAGAGATTACAGTGCCAGAATGAGGAAACAACTGCAGATCAAATAGCCATGCCGAGTACAAGCATGTAAAACAACCACAGGTACACCAGAAGTCTTGTTTGTTCTTACTAAGGTGATCCTAAGTCACAAGTCTCATACCATTACTACTAAAGATGACCAAAGCCTACAAGATGGACAAGATGTGATCATGTAACCATGTAGTGGAAAGCCAAATAACTGTTACTGCCACGGATAATCTGTAACAAAACCCAACAAGACAAAATCCTGTTCAGGTCAGAGCAATCTGCTGTCTGAAACAAGGGTGAACAACATGAAAGATTTTAATGCAACACCACCTCGTGGGAGGCAAATGGAGGCTACAAGGGGGACAACAGCAAGACCAAGATTTCTGGGTGACACACTGACTAGAAGCTCAGAATGTGAGAGGCAGGGTTTTTGATCAATCTGAGGACAGACAGAAGATTGTGTCCTCTGGGAACACCAGAGGGATAGGCACAGCTCAAGTGTCAGGACTCATCTCAGAGTCCCAGGTAAGAGGCAGAACAACATGGGAAGGCAAAGCTGACAGCCTGACATGGGGGTGACACAAGTCTGGAGAAGAGGCCAGAAAGCATGGACAATAAAAAAAACCCCAGTTTTTAGCTGAACTCTGAAAGAACCACACTCACTGAGATTGAGGTGAAGCTTGAGGAATAAACATATGATCAGAGCAGCAAACAAAGGACAGATGGACAAACACCATGGAGCAGCCAAGACACTCAGCAGAGCTGATCATGACAGCAGACCCCTCTTCTGACCTCCACAGGCCTTTGATGGTGCTGCCTTCCCATTACAACTGCCCCTAGTACAGGCTACCTGCTGGACACGTCAGTTCCTACACCACACTGGACATGGCTTCAAACAGAACTTCTGAGATCAACAAAACAATGTAGAAATTGCTGGTATTTTAGTTGGACAGTTCATTTTATGTCTGGATTACAGTGTTCATTAAGACCTCACTGAGCTTCCTTAGAGTGAACTATGGTAATCAAACATAGCAGAAGCTCAGAACCTTGGTACACCACTTACCAGTGGAAGAGATCCACTTACCAGAAAGGAGATATAACAGTTGTAAAACTTGTCAATAGTCCTGGTAAGGAGTGTGTGTGTAATTAGCGTGTCTTCCATTAAAACCAATAATAATTATAATCAAGCATATGAACCTGCTCTACTGGATCAGAGTCCTGATCCCTACAGGTCAGGAGATTTTCTCAAGCCTACCCAAAGTAGCATGGATCTAGGGGTTACACAGACATGAGAAACTGAGCTGTACACTGAAACAGCTGGAGCTGGGGAATTTCTGTCCTGGTCAGATTTGGCAACTTCCCCGTTCCTTGCACTCGCCACCCCTCTCTGCTACCCATTCCCCTCAAACTGGGAAATACAAGAATGAGGACCACAGAGTTGGTACAAATAGGCATGAGAAAAGAAAACAGAAATAATGAAGTGGCATATAAAACTGAAGCATAAAAAAAACCCACAAAAAAAAAAAGGCTGAGAGTACCCAAAGAGTAGTAATTTTTGTGTCTGCTTCCTGGAATTGAATTTAAGCCACCTCAGACATATACATACACCCTGTATATGTACAACTGTGTTACAGGATGTGACAGAAACGGTAAGAGACATCAATACAGATTTTCCCAAAGTTTGCAGAGTCAAAGGGTACTTCTAATTTGCCTGCAGCTGTAGAGAACGGATTTCTACTGGCTTCTACATACGTTATGGAGCTCTTGGGTTTTGTACATCATGATGATACTTAGAATACTTTTAAAAAATTATTAAAAGCTGCAGTGCTGAATACTCCCAAGTAATCTAACTTCCCACTGAATAACCCAGTGCTATTTCCAGAAGCAGTTTTAAGGATGTGCAGGCTTGCATGTTTTTGGCCGAAAGCTTCACCTTCAGCATTATCCAAAGAGCTCAGAGCAAACTCTGAACATGTCAACACACAAAACAATAATTTCAAATATTCTGTAACCTCTAATTGTTGGGGTTTTTTTATATTCAGCCTTTTCACCAAAAGTGTTTTAGAAATATAGTTCCTAGTAACCCAACACAGAGCATCTGACCAGTAAACAAAGCCTCGTGATTTTAAGTACATACACAACTAAAAGAAAGGGAAAACCACCGCCGAAGACGGATACTCCATCAACAATATCAGGCACACAGATGGCTGAAACCATTATTCCACTTACATTTTGTTCCTCTGGTTCTAATTTTGGAATTTTGTGCGACTTGCGCTCTTCCGATCGGGAAGAGTCGTGCTTGCTACTCTTTTTCCTTTTCTCTTTTCTCCCCTCGTGTTTCGCCTTAGCATACTCACTCGCTTGTACTTCATTTAAAAGGTCCCCACACAGCGAGGACTCAAACAATTCCCTGCCGTTCTGGATAGTTTTGGTTATTTTTAATTTGATCTCTGGGGAGCCAGTCTTCTTTGGAATCACCGTCTGTGAAACTGAAGGTGGTGGCGGAGGCGGTGGCTGCGGAGGGGAAGTTTTTTCCAGAACTTCGTGCGGCCTAGCGTTCGAGTTTTCCATTTGGTAATACTCTGGGGGGCTGAAGTTCCTGACTGTACCAAACCCATTGGCTGAGCCATTGGGATATTGAGTGTAGGCCTGGTATTTGGCTTGAGGTTCATACATGTTGATTGTGGGCGGGTAGCCGTTGGTGAGGGGCGGGAGGTCCTCCGTTGTGGGTGTTGGGTACTGAAAGCCTTGCTGCAGGGCAGTCTCGTAGGGCGGTTGCCCGCCATCTTCAGCAATGTCACTGCTGGCATCAAAGGCATCCTCTTGGCGGATGTTGGCTGAGTCAATGAGTTGAGGTGGTTGCTGAATTGTGTTTCCCATGATCCCTTGCATGAAAGAGAAAGAGAAATCCATTGTTCTGCTCCAGCATCCTTAGCTTTCCCTTTTTCTCATAGGGCCTAAAGTTGGGGGAAGGGAAAGAAGAAGTCAGTACAAATAGAAAGATAATAGTTAAGCAAACTAAAGTGCTGGGGAGAAAAAAAACAACAAAAAAGCAGCTCTAAAGATCAATTTCCCCCTCCCCCTTCAGTATTACTGAATCTTTAAAAATGGCTCTTGAAGCATTTCTGCGCAACAGCTTTTTTACATGACCGCTTTCTTGTTTTCCAGAGCATTTCAAGAAATGTTATGAGCACCTATAAATGCTTTAAAACTATGGTTTATGGAGTAACAGTGCTAAAATTCCAGCCACCTAGCCTTTCCACAGCCTTCCTAGTGTGCTGCTAGGAAGCATTATTTGAATGCAGAGCATTAAGACTCAAGGACTTGACACCACAGCCACTGCAAACTGAACAAGCCAGAAAAAACACAGCAAGACCACTGGAACAAGAGAGAAATCTCTTTTTTTCCTCCACAGCTCCTCACCAAAACAGAGCAGCCCTAGGCCAGCAGGAGTCCTAAGCCACCAGCTTTTCTCAACAACGGCACAATTAAAATGAGTAAGTCATTCCACTTCAGCTGCTGGGAAAACCAGTTTATACTGGAGGTAGGGTATGACACTGATGGGGTTTCCCAATCTCCTCCCTCCCCAGAAGAGCAGAGCATAGTTTGTATATCAGCAGCTAAGTGAGTAGGACTATCATCCTCACCCCCTCTCCCACCCCACCTTATTTTAGTCTTAAGCACTTGAGGCTTAAACATTACATGGTTCTGATGGAGAGAAAGTGAGCCTCAGCATCAAAAGATCCCCAAAACCTGAGGTTATCCACAGAATTAGATCACAGCTGAGAACACTGTCATACATGCTTTCAAGTGTTCCACTGCCTATTAAAACTAAAAAATCAAGCTGAATCAAAGTTCCATTTCCAAAACTCCTCTGCTGGCTCAGACAAGGCTTTTGCATTCACCTAAATAATCTCAATGTTCCACAAGAAGAAACATCCAATGACCTAAACATCAGGTAAGAAACACAAAGTTTGCTCCCAAGCAAGGTCAATTCAGCCCTTCCAAAGTCAACAGAGTTCTGTATTATTTATTCTGCCTCCATGTAGGCACAGAGGAGGGTTAATGTGCCCTCTTGGTCAGGGTTTGAAATGACATTAACACATCCCACAGATACTTCTCAGAAGAAGAATCTACAAATAAGCCTGCCCACATTAAATTCTCACCCTCCCAGTGCAACACATCTCAGTACCTCATCTAATAGTTTTCAAAACTCTCCTTCCCTCCTCTGAGGCTGCAAAAGAGAAACTGAAGTCAGACCAGTCAACAGAACTTGACCAGAGTTTTGCTCTGTGTTTTCTGGACTTCATATTCAGATTATATTGATGCTCGTATCCATCTTCACCGCCCATGCAATCAACTAGGGGCACATTTGTCACAGTAATTAAGCGACTTCGGAAAACAACTTAATAGCACAACACTACGCAGAAAAATTCACTAATTGCAGTAACTTTTCGATCTCGTGGTCGTTTACAGCCGTGTTTTTCTCTCCAGCGCCGTATCAGCCACAAAACCAACACAAAACCGTTACTGCTGAGGGGGCAGCGCATCGAGGGACGGGACGGGGAGGTGGCAGGATTGCACATCAAGGTCAAAAACACAGAACCACCACCCATTCTAGGAAGAGGAAGTGGGACTGAGCGTACTGGTGACCAGTTAGTTTACATCTGCCAAACCGAAAAGCAAACAACAGATTTCTCACACCAGTAGGAAACTGAACCTGGGTTGCTTTTGTTTGTTCCTAAATGCAGGTTCAAGCTTTTCTTTGGTTCTCATGAATATTAAAAATAACCCCATGAGAATCTTGAGAAACTACAACAGTCATCCTAACACATCCATTGCTGTATGGAGAGAGTCAAAGCAGAATGAGTTGAAGGCATTTTCGAATTAAACTCAACTTTTCAGTTTTTTATTGCTGGTGTTTTCTTTTGATATTAATTAAATCACTTTGTTTTACCCAAATACTCTGGAACTAAGATCATCCCTTTAGTAGAACTAAGCACCAGATAAACATGGATCTGTTAGAGGAGGATCCAACCTTTGTTAACCCAGAACTAAAATCAGTTTGCAGAAAGCAAAACTTGACTATACAGCAAAAATATAAATATTGTACAAATGCAAAACTATACAGCATTCTGTGCTTCATGTAGAGTATAACTCTGCTAATCATAGAATCATAGAATTTTTTAGGGCTGGAAATGACCCATAAGATCATCCAGTCCAACCATTAACCTACCTAATGTCACATAGCATTTGAATACTGATGCTTTATGTTTTCAGGCTTATCAATCTGACTAAGAGTGGAAAATGTGTAAGTTTGGGGTCCTGATGGAAGATAGTAATCTGATGTGGTAACAAAACTTTAACACTTTTCTCTCAAGGGTAAAGACAGAGAATAGCAATTCCTTTAAACAACATTTTTCCCCAAAACTCTGGCCTTACTTACAACGTGAAGCATCAAGGCAGACCACTCATTTCTCTAGACAGTACAGCTCCTCTAATTAGGAAGTATCTCATGGTTTAAGAGGGGCAAAACCCAAGCCTCACTACCACTACCAGAACAACTAATGCTCATCCAGCCAACTCTATCAAATTCAGAGCCTCCACAAACTCACATTTTCAGATCAGCAATGGGTATTTGCATTCAGAATGCCTCAAAACTGTACATCTGTATAACCACCTTCTTGTTATCCATCTCACCAAGTTCAGACTGAGAACTTGTGCCTCAACCTTTGCATCAGGGAGAAAAAAACACCTCTCTGCTACTCCTGTGACCTGGGGGTCACACAATCTGGTCATCCAGCTCGTTCGCCTGGTGGCAGTTTAACGGTGTGTTGTCGCTGTGGATGTCACAGACATTCTGATCCATTTCCAGGCCAGTATGTTGGAGTCACTCAAAGACATCTCTAAAACTGAGTCACATCACCAGGTGAGGTACAGAACACTGGAAAGCCATTCCTGTGATTCCAGCCCAACACTTTGGTCTGAGCAGCACTATGGTTGTACAACAGCCTGGGCAAGAGGTGTCTGTCCTAAAACACACAACCCTATCCCACCCTGTTGAAACAAGAACAGTTCTCTTTCTATTACACTGCCAACTTTCAGTCTTTCTTTAAAAGAGCTTCCACACTTCAAAAAGGTGGGATAAAACCCAAAGTATTTTGTGCAGTGTTGGACTGGAACACCAAGGTATATTTATTCTCTGGGATACCACATGGATATACCTGCCTGATTACAACATTCTGTATCAGGTTATTCCCATTCACCCATTCTAATTCCATCTGTAAACATCATTCAAAAGTTGATGATCTACAGACCACTGAGGGATTTAACAAAGGCTGTTTATGAGCCTCAACCCTGCTCCCAATAGGAAGGGCTCCCTGTCACAAGGCTAGAGCACTAAGCCGTGACAACACCACAGGCTTCTCGTCACGGTCACGTCCGCCTGGGTCTACAGTAAGATGCAACACTTGATCAACACAGCCAGCAAAAGCTTTGGTGGACATGGACAGTGAATGTTCTTATCAGTTTTATTTTCTCAGAAAGGCTGAAACAGGGTATAGCAGAAAAATGCAGTTTTGCTAGTGTGGAGAAGTTTTCTGCTGATACCTTGGGACAATTATCTCACCAGAGACATTAACAAGATCCAGTCGGGGTACTGAAAGAATTCAAAACCTGCCTGGCAGTGTCCCGTCCTCTTCTCTCCTCCACATCTAGTCCTGCTGGTCAAAGTCTGTCCACCCTGTATCAACTCTTCCCAGCAGCCAGGCCCCTGCTGTGACAATTCCTAAAATTGTCTGTATAAAATTCCTAAATAAACAAGTGCCTGGCACTTCTTTCCACAGGCACTAACTGAAGCCATCGGTGCACTTAATTAAGTCACAAGAGACGTGGATCAGTGACCTTCAAAACACTCTACTTACATTGGATTTATGAGTTACAGTGGAAATAATTTTTTTTTTTTAAAACAAAACAAACAAGGTAACTCCTTTCTGGAGCTCAGCTCTGTAAAGGAGATCTGCATGCTAGCCTATGCCTTACAATCAGGACAATCTGCATGAGCATAACTCAAAAAAAATTCAAGTTACACCTTCAACGGTGAGTGCTGCCACAGGACGTTTCAGAGAGATTGGAAAACCTCTGGGATCACTTTTTTCCACCAAGAATTGCAATTATCTAAAGCCATTTTTAGCATGAGTATTCTGCAACTTCACTCTCAGATACTTATAAAGCTCTCAAATATCTCTCTCATGCTGCAGCAGACTAAATAACACCTGACTTCTCAGTTTATCAAACAATTCTGAACACTGCTGATCCCGTTTATTATTGATGAAAGCTCTTCTTTTTCTAAGAGTTTTCTAAGTCTTCATGAAATACAGCAATGCTGTAGGATGTACCTCTAAAAGACACAAATGCACATCTATACCCCATATCAACTGATAAAAACTTAAAAAGTGTGAGAAAAGTTGCAGTAACTTTGCAGTGTGCAGGAGAAATTTCCTAAATGTCAGAAGCACCCACCACCACTCACCACCAAAACAGGTGCCTGAGGTGAAAACTCCAAGCACAACGCAGAGCACTCTCTCCAAAGCCAGTTTGCTGGGTGCAAACCTGGAGAAACTGGCTGTACCCAGCCAGAAGTAAAACCACAGAGACCCAGGGTGGGGGAGCAGAGGGGTCTGTGCACCTCCTGCTTGCTGCTACCAGCCAGCAAACCCTGCCTGGGCCAACAGAGACGCCTGCTCATCAGAGACTGGTGATCAGTGAAGCCACCAGCTGACACATCTACTGATAAGAAGCATGGCATGCACATTATTTTAAACTGAGTTTCCACAAAACCTTTTTGAAGTGATTTTCCCCTTTTCTGTTGACAGCCACCATGTGGGTGGCCCTTCCTGAAGCAGCAGGCTTCGGACTCTTTAGAAGCAAGACATTTTACATAGATGGAAAGTACATGCTGGGAGAACAGAAACTGTCCTACTGGCTCACTGACCAAGTTGAAAAAAAATCCATCTTTTGAGTCAATCTTACATGTTCAGTGAATGGTTTCACTGCCTCGTCAGCCTGAGCTGGACTTTCTACCATCAGTCCTGAAAGCAGAAGTTCTTTATGCACAAATGACAATCCAGCTCCAGTCCACACAGACCTAAATCAGACAAAGATTTGTGGCCCACCACCACCCCTCCATCACCCACTGCACACAGGTTTACTGCCATTTTCTGCTCAGTTTCATCCCAGTGTACCTAACCTGCGCCGGTAACGGTCATCTCAAGGGTCTGATCCACACAGCAACTACTCTCAATAAACCTCTGCTGCTGTACATGCTTTACACAGAGACAAACATTTGGCTGGAACAGGCCAGGTTGGTCAAAATTGTTAAGTGATGCAACTGACTTCTGTCATATTTTCATACCTCCTTTCAAAGCCTTAAGACTGTCGAGCAGGAACCATGAGAAACACAATTCACCGATGTTCCAAGTACACACCTGCCACCCAACTCCTCCCTAGAGCTGAACATGCCCATGCCAGAAAACACCCAGGGAGCTGTCTTTATCAACTGGAACAGCATCCTGCAGAGTTCAAGGTATATGAACTACAGACATAACTAAAATAATTATTCCTAATGATTCCTGTATTCCTTATTTGCAGTCTGCTTTGTCCTGTTTTGTCCTGTTTTGTGAGCCCCGAATCACACATGGCAGGTTTGATTTACAGGTGTGAAGACAATGCCAAGTTTTTTAGCAGCACATTAGCAAAAAGACTGTAGCCTGTAGATTTCTACTGACTTCAGCTGGACTGAGCAGCCTCTTCTGGCAGGCACTGATGGTGAATCAGAGGCCTCTTGACAAACTTTAAAGGATTGTGGTGAGGCTGAGTACTTCCCTGTATACCTTTTTAAAGGTGGTTACTCTTTTTAATGCCAGAAGAAATACTCATGTCTGTTTTGATAAGAAGTTTCCTATGGTGTCACGGAAAGAAACAATGTGGTCAGCAGCAACAAATGTTCTATGTATTAAAAATGAGGGGAAAAGCAGTTTGTCTTGAAAATGCACTTGGGAATACTGGTTTGCTTGTAGTGCCTTGGGATTCACTTGGGAAACATGGACAAAAATCTTTCGTTCTTCAGGAAGAGTCAACATAAATCCACATAAATCCAAAGTCAGGTCTTTGGCAATACCAAACAGAGCGTCACAACGTGCTTTCAGGTAACAAAACCAGCGTAATATCTACATTGTATATCACGTGAATCACTTCAAACTCAGGCAAACTTGGCAAACTGAGAAATGCAAAACACGGTTTTATCAAAACAAAACACAAGAGTCTTTGATCATCACCCTCTACTCTCAGTCTGTAACTTCGTAAAGCTCGTGCTCGCTTTTAGGAGCAAAATCTGTTCTAGCATTATTTTTTTTAAATAAAAATCTAACTGCCAAAACATCCTCTCTGCGTCTCTACAATAAGCCACTGAAACAGTCATCAAAGCAGGCTACAGTTTTTTCCTCAAGCATGATTATAGGCTACTTTACATGGTCTTTTGGGATGGTATATATAGAACTATGTTATCATTAGGATCTTTTTTTCCAACAAATGGAAAATCTTAAACCTGTATTAAAACTGCCGAGTGTACTGACAGTCAAAACAGTGACACGCAAGAGAAAACACAACACAAGGCAATAGTACCTAAACCCAAACAAAAATAACCCGCAGAACAGCAAACCCTTCACTTGCAGCTCTTAACACGCCAGAAAACCTTTGTATTGAAGGAGCTGCCGAGCCCGCAGCTCGGTCCCACAGAGAGCCCCGCACCGTTTCACAAGAGCAGGGAGCGTATGTTAAGCCCCAGCTCTCCCCACCAGGAGATTTGGGGCTGGCCAAGACCGGCTCCCCCCTCACACACCTCCGGGAACCTCCGAAAACCCGGTCGCCCGCCCGTTACCTGCCGTCAGCCGGCGCGGGGAATAAGGAGGCCGTCGCTTCCCGACACCCAGCCGGCTTGGGACAAGCGAGCGGGTCCCGCTGCGCCTCAGGGAGCCCGGCCCGGCCCGCCGCGGCCCGGCTCAGCGCCTCACGCTGGGCCGCCGCCGCCCCGCCGGGCCCAACCTGGCCCTGCCCGCAGGGTCTGCTCGGGACGACCCGCTGCCCACCACCCCCCTCCCGCTGTCCCGCTGTCCCTCCGTCCCTC